>VMDO01039572.1:0-12586 GCA_007922755.1 Pedetes capensis
CTTCTTCTTCTTCTTCTTCTTCTTCTTCTTCTTTTTTCTTCTTTTTTTGTGGTACTGGGGGTTGAACCCAGGGCTTTGTTCTTGCATGCACTGCAAGTACTGTACCACTGAGCTGAACCCAGGACCATTTTTTAACTTTTTGAGACAGAGTCTTGCTAAATTATGCAGACTGCCTCTGGTCTTGAACTTGCGATCCTCCTGCCTCTGCCTCCTGAGTTGCTGGGATTACAGGTGTATGCCCCTGCACCCGGATTCATGAGCTTTTAATTCCATAGGGTCTCTGTCTGCATTCTGAGGCATGGGGACAATATTTGCCAGGCCTCCATATCTTACAGACCCAAGAAGACAGAAAAGAGAAATACCAAAGACACTATTAGGTATGAATTATATCCGATTGTTATACAAATAGTATTTGAAGTTATCTACCAAGATTGCTAAATGTGGAGGTTTATATTTAAAGACAGAAAATACACAATCAGATATGTATGTTACTTAGGGTTTAGAATGTTTGAGATTGTTTGTAAAACTCTGATTTCTCCACTGCATAAATTGCTTCCTTTTGGCTTAAAAGGTATTAGAAATTTAGATGTTCTTATTATGATGAATAAATGTTCAAGTTTTCAGGTAGAGTTTCTAAAAGACTTTTCTTCCAGATTTAGTTTCTTTGTTAATTTTAGTCAGGTATCAGTTCAAATGAAGAAAAAGCCCCATCTATTTGTTATTGTTAAGTAAATGATTTAAAGTGCATTTTCCCCTCATTTATAAATGTTGTTGGGGTACAGAGTAATAAGACTTTTGCTATATCTATTATGCAACTATTACATCACCTTTGCTTACACATTCATCAACTTACATAATTTAAAGAACCCTATTTCCCCTGTATTCATATTGTTGTTAGGTGCTGTCAGTCAGTATCTGACTCATAGCGACCCCTCATAGGGTTTTCAATGGCTGAGTGGTTCGGGATTGCCTTGGGAGTGGATTGCCAGGCCCTTCTCCCATTTTTGTGGTGCTGGGAATTGAACTCGGGACCTCAGAGACTGCAGCGCAGCGCTCTACCCACTGAGCTAAATCCCAGCCCTGTATTCATATAGTTACATCATATATTTTGAGATTTTCCTCTCCTCCTTTTCCCTCTACTTTGTTTCCCCAACCTCTCTTCAGGGAAAATATTAAATGACTCAGGAAATATCAGAGAAGATGGAAGGAATACCCAGAGTCATTATACCAAAAAGAATTGGGGGATGACAAACTATTTCAAAGGTTGCATATGATCAGGAGCCAATAGTACTGAAGGAAGAAGTGGAGGCTGCCTTGAAGGAACTGGCAAAACACAAGGCTCCAGGAATTGATGGAATACCAATAGAAATGTTTCAACAAACAGATGCAGCACTGGAGGTGCTAATGGGTTTATGCCAAGAGATTTGGAAAGCAGCTACCTGGCCAACTGACTGGAAGAGACCCATGTATGTACCTATTCCCAAGAAAGAGGATCCAACCAAATGCAGAAATTATCAAACAATATCATTAATCTCACAATGTAAAGTAAAATTTTGCTAAAGATCATTCAAAAACAACTGCAGCAGTGTATATAAGGGCAACTGCCAGAAAATCATGCCAGATTCAGAAGAGGACATGGAACCAGGAACATCATTGGATGAATATTGGCCAAAAACAGAGAATACCGGAAAGAAGTCTATGTTTTATTGACTATGCAAAGATGCTTGACCATGTGGATCATAATATATTATGGATAACATTGTGAAGAATGGGAATACCAGAGTACTTAATTGTATGACCAGGAGGCAGTCCTTCAAACAGAACAAGGAAACACTGCCTGGGTTAAATTTAGGAAAGGTGTGATTCAGGGCTGTATCCATTCACTGTACCTCTGCAAATTCTATGCTGAGCAAATAATCTGAGAAGCTGGACTTTGTGAAGAAGAACGCAGCATTGCAATTGGAAGAAGACTCATTAGCAACCTGTGTTATGCAGATGACACAACTTTGCTTGCTGAAAGTGAAGAGGATTTGAAACATTTATTGATGAAGATCAAAGAACACAGCCTTCACTATGGATTGCACCTCAATGTCAAAAAAACAGAAATCCTTACAATGGGGTCGATAAGCAACTTCATGCTAAATGGAGAAAAACTTGAGATTGTCCATGATTTCACTTTACTTGTTTTTACAATCAACACCCACTGAGGCAGCAGTCAAGAAATCAAAAGACACATTGCTTTGTGAAAAGCTGTTGCAATGACCTCTTTAAAGTGTTGAAAAGTAAAGATGTCACACTGAAGACAAAGGTACGCCTGACACATGCCATGATATTTTCAGTTGCCTCACGTGCTTGTGAAAGCTAGACCATGAATAAGGGAGACAGAAGAAGAATTGATGCTTTTGAATTGTGCTGCTGGAGGTGAATATTGACTATATGATGGACTGCCAAAGGAATCAACAGATCCATCCTAAAAGAAGTACAACCAGAGTGCTCCTTGGAGCAAGGATGACTAGACTGCATTTTACATATTTTGGATATGTTGTCAGGAGGGACCAGTCCCTGGAGAAGGATATCATGTTTGGGAGAGTGGAGAGTCAACAACAACAACAAAAAAGGGAGACCTTCAACTACATGCATTGATATAGTGGCTGCAACAATAGGCTTAACCATAAAAAAAATCATATACCTGGCACAGAATTGGGGAGTGTTTTGTTCTGTTGTACACAGGGTCACTATGAGTTGAACATGACTCGATGACACCTAACCACAACAACAAACAATGAAACTTCTTCATTCAGCAAATTTTATCCTATGTTTCTAATTTATTGGTACTTCTCTTTCATCCCTAAATCTCAGCAATGCACTTTTTAAAGCCACTATATAAGTTAATTTACAAAGAAGGGGATTCTTTAACATGGGAAGAATAGGTAAAAGAGCTCATATTGTTTCTTTTGTACTTTGCTTAATCTTTAAGCTGGGTTATAAATTGTATCTTTTGAGTAATGTAACTTTGAAAACCACAAAATAAAATATATGACTATTTTTCAGACACTTAAATGCAATTCCCTCTTTTCAGAAGCCTGCATCCATGTCTTGTTTTTATTGGAAATTTTTAATATACAACTTAATGTGTTTCATTCTGACATGCACTTCATTGTGACATTTCCATATATGCTTTTCATTGTACATTGCACAGATAAGTTCCCACTTACCCTCTTGTGCACCTCCTCCCCCTGTCCCACTCCCCCACCAAAGGCCTCTCTTCCACTTGCATGTCATTTTGTGGAATTATTTTTCTATGTATCCTTGGATCCCAATTATGTTTAAGGTCAAAACTTTTTCTGTAGTGATCTATCTTTATATATTGTCAGTAATATTACATGACTTTTCTAGCCCATTTGTATTATTACCATTCTTTGGTATTATTTGGTATTATTATAATTATTTCCCGAACTATTAAAGCTGGGCTGTTTACTTTGAGGTCGCCCTCTCTCTCATTCCTCACTCTTCCTTGTTCCTCCTCTCCCTTCTTTCTTCTCCCATCATTTCTTCCTTTTGCTAGATCCCTCCTTCCTTCTTTCTGCTCCCTAAATTGTCCCTTTTCCACTAAGTTGACTTTAGCTTTTTATTATGTTCTGATTTCTGTATAGGATTTTTTTCCTTCCTTTTAATTTTGATTCAGCTCCCACATATGTGTGAGAACATGTGGTATTTCTCTTTTTGGGCTTGTGTTCATTCACTTAAAATAATTTTTGCAATTCCATTCATTTTGCTGCAAATGACATTATTTCATTTTTCTTGATTGCTGAGTAGTATTCCATTGTATATATGTACCATGGTTTTCTTTATCCATTCTTCTGTTGTTGGGCATTTTTGTTGTTTCCATATCCTTGCTATTATGAAAAGTGCTGCGTTGAACATGGAGATGCAGGTGTATCTGTGGTATGATGACTCATCTTCCTTTGTGTATATTTCCCATAGTGTTATAGCTGGGTCATATGGTAGATCTATTTTTAGTTTTTTAACATACATCCATATTGATTTCCAAAGTGGTTGGACTAATTTACAACTCCATCAGCAATGTAAGAGGATTCCCTTTTCTCCACAACCTCGCCAGCATTTGCTGTTATTTGTTTTATTCATCTTGGTCATTCTTACTGGTGTAAAGTGGAATCTCAGAGTTGCTTTGATTTGCGTTTCCCTAATGGCTAGGGATATTGAGCATTTTTTCATGTGTTTCATGGCTTTATGGGCCTCTTCTTTTGAGAACTGTCAGTTCAATTCCTTTGTCCATTTGTGTATTGGGTTGTTTTCTTGGGTATTTTTTTCTTGAGTTCTTTATAAATTTTGGAAATTAGTCCTCTAATGTATAGAATGTGAAGATTTTTTTCCCATTCAGTGGGGAGTTCCTTGACTCTGTTTTCTTTCCTGTACAGAAGCTTTTAATTTCATGTAATCCCATTTATCGATTCTTGTTGCAATTTCTTGAGCAATTGGAGTTGTATTAAGGAAATACTTTCCTATGCCTATATGTTGGAGTGTATTGCCTATCCTATCTTCTATTAATTTTAAAGTTTCTGGCTTTATGTTGAGATCTTTTAACCATTTTGAGTTAACTCTCATGCATATTGAGAGATGTGGGTCAATTTTCAATTTCTGCAAGCAGATATCCGTGTTTCCCAGTACTATTTGTTGAAAAGGCTATCCTTCTTCCAATTTACTTGCTTTGCTCCTTTGTCAAAACTCAGGTGGCTATAGGTGTGTTGAGGTATTTCTGGATCTTCTATTCTGTTCCACTGATCTTCAGGCCTATTTTTGTGCCAGTACCAAGCTGTTTTTGCTACCACTACCCTGTAGTATAGATTAAAGTCAGGGATTGTGATTCCATCTGCACTAGTTTTGCAGCTTAAGAGTGTTTTGGCTGTATTGTTATTCTTTTCTTAAGTGTCTCTTTTTCTCACTGAGTGCCCACGATTAAATCTAAAGTGTGTACTTTCTCTGTCCCTACTTATTAAACTCACTAACTTTGTTTCACTCTGACTCATCCTGAGCAAAGGAGCCAATGACCTGTTCTCACTTGAGTAGGGTCCCTAAGTAGAAATTCCTCAGGCAATAGGCAGCAGTGCTGGGCTGCATCTCTCACTACTATTGACAAAAGTATTCTGATACAACAATGGAGGAAATATGTCACTGTAAGTTTATTCAAACCTATAGACCACTAAGAGTGAACTCTAGGCCTGGAATGGTGGTGTATGCCTGTAATCCCAGCAATTTAGGAAGCAGAGAGGGGAGAGGGTCATGAGTTCAAGACTTGAGGCAGGCTGCATAATTTAGTGAGACCCTACCCACTTCCTTCCCTACCCCCCCCCCCAAAAAAAAGAAAAAAAATGGGCTCAGGGTGCAGCCCAGGTATATAGCACTTGCAAAGTATGTATGAGACCCTGGGTTCAACACTTAGGTACTGGAGGGAAAAAAAACAAAACAAAATCGAGTGACCCTTAACATAAACTATGGACTTTAGGTGATAATGATGTGTCAATGCAGGTTCATTGGTTACAACAAATGTACCTTTCAGTTGTGGTATGGTGATAATGGGGGAGGCTATGCATATGTAGGGACAAGAAATATATGGAAAATCTCTGTACCCCTTGCTCAGTTTTGCTATGAAGTTAAAACTGCTTTCTGTTTAGAGGATTACCTTAATAATTTTATCTATCTATCTATCTATCTATCTATCTATCTATCTATCTATTTTCTTGTGGTGCTAGGGCTCAAGCCTAGGGCCTTGTACATGGTAGGCTGGTGCCCTATCACTGAGCTACATCCTCAGCCCCACTTCAGTCATTTTTAAGGGTAGATTTGCTAGAAAAATTATTTACATTTGTCTCAGAAAGTGTTTATTCCTGAAAGATATTTTTGCTGGATATAAGATTTGATGTTGACATTTCTTTTGTTGCCAAACACAATAAATGTTGAGGCACTTCCTTCAACCTTCCATGGTTTCAGATGAGCTATCTGTTGTTCCAATGGGTTTCTCATCAGCAATGCAACATTTCTTTCAAGATGCCTTCAAGAATTTTTTTCTTTGTCATAGTTTTCATAAATTTAATTGTGATGTGTCTTGGTGTGGATTTCTTTGGATCCATCCAATTGTTTGCTCAGTATACTGAATCTTACCAGATCTTGGGTTCCAGAGGTTCTTGGTTCATCAAAGAAGAATTCAAGATGACCCAGGAGATTCAGCAAGAACAGGTTTAGTAGAGCAGAGTTAAAGCAAAGTGAAAGTATAGTCTTTAAGACATGGAGAACAGGCAGGTTTGAGAATGAACATCTACTCCCAGGGTCTTTAGGGCTGGTGTTTTTATTGGGGTTGGGCCTATGCATTATAAATCCCTTCCATACCTCAAGTAGGGGAGATTTTAACCTTAAAAAGTCAAAGCAGGATTGCCTTGGTACACAAGTGGGTGGAGATTTTGCTTAATTGTAATGCTAGTCACCTGCTAATTTGTCCAAAGTTTGCTTATGGTCAGTATGGCTGCCAGGGTTTCCCATTCTTTGCAGACCGTGGGCCAGCAGGATGCAGCCATAAGTCACACCTTGTTCTGATGACACTAACATGAATTGGACCAGGATATGGTTTTGTAACAGAATCCAAGCCAATGTTCTTGGCTAGGTATTTCCTAACTCCCTGCCTAACCCATATATCGGGTTTTTTATGTCTTTTGTTGAGCTTGAAAACTTTATTGTTATTATTATTGTTGTTGTTGTTGTTAGGTGCCATCAAGTTGGTGTCTGACTCTATGTACAACAGGCAAAACACTATTGTCAGTGCTTCTCTGCTATTCATAGGATTTTCAATGGCAGATTGAGTTTTAGGAGTGGGTTGCTGGGTCCTTCTGCCAAGCCCACAGTACCTGGTCTTCCCAGGCAGTCTCCCATCCAAGTACTAACCAGATCCAACCCTGCTTAGCTTCCAAGATCTGATGGGATCAGATGCCATAGGACTATGGCTGCAGGTGGAAAGTTTTTTAGCATTATATTTTATAATGCCTCTTTCTTCTCTTTTGAAACCTTAAAGTTGTATACATGTTGGCTCTGTTGTTGTCTCAAAAAGACATGCTTGTCTTATTTTTTTGGTCCATATTCCCTTTGTTGTTCAGATTAGATAAATTCTACTGATTTGTGTCTTGGGCTGGGATTTAGCTCAGTTGGTAGAGCACTGTGCTGCAGTCTCTGAGGTCCTGAGTTCAATTTCCAGCACCACAAAACTGGGAGGAGGACGTGGCAATCCACTCCCAAGGCAATCCCGAAACAGCCATTGAAAACCCTATGAGGGTCGCTATGAGTCGGATACCAACTCGACGGCACCTAACAACAACAACAACAATTGATTTGTGTCTTAGTCTGTTTAGATTGATATAATAAAATATCTTAACCTGGGTAGATTTTAAACAACAGAAATTTATTTCACCCAGTTCTAGAGTCTAGAGATCCAACATAAAGGTGCTGGCAGTTTGTATCTGATGAGACCTGTTCTTCATAGCCAATGCCTCCTTTCTGTGTCCTCACATGGCAGCTCTCTGGTGCCTCCTTTATAAGTGCACTAACTTAACTCATGCAGGTTCCACTCACATGATCTAATCACTTCCCAAAGGCACCACCTCCTAATGCTATCACCTTGAAGATTTGGAGAGGACACAAATGAATTTGGAGAGGACACAAATAAATATGCAGACCATAGCAATCTGTCACCAAGTTTACTAATTTATTTTCTGTCACCTACATGGTGCTACTGAGTTCATGGGTGAGATATTGTTACCATATTTTTCAGTTAATTTCCGTTGTATGCTTTTTAATAACTTGTGTTTCTTTGATGATGGTTTATTCCAAGAGAATTTTTAACTATTCACTAAAGCATTGTTATAATGGTTGTTTCAAAATCCTGGTCAGAATATTCCAATGTCTGATGCATCTTGGCACTGATATCACACCACCAGTGACAGAGCCAGTTACCAAAGCTGAGTGAGGTTCTTCTAGGCTTAGGCTGTATTCTAATGGAAACACTTTACATGGCAGAAGAGGGACCTCTCTTTCAGGTTTAGGTTTGTTGGAAGTAGACACCAAGATAGGCTGGGCATGCAAGAGACTTACTGGGGGAAAACTCCTCTGAAGGATAAAAGGATTGGTGGGTTGTTGAGAAGAGGCTCCAGAATGCAGGCTGGCAGGCCGACCTTGTGAAGGGAGATAGAGAGGGAAGTGTGAAACCAGGAGAACTTCAGATACATCCCAACTAAGCTTTTGCCACAGTTATGATAGGGTCACTCTTGTCCATTGAGAGGTGGGTGGAGCAGAAGTTACCTGTTGGGCAGGGTTGGCCTCACTCTAGAACCTTGCCATACTCAATTATCATTTGGAGCAGCCCAAGAGAAAACTAACTTTCCAGTGAACTGTGGGGTTAATGCAAAGGTGTGGCTGAGGAGGCAGAGCCTCTCCAAAGCAACTCTGAGCACATTTCCTCATGACCCTCACAGTCCACCCATTGTACTACACAGATTTCTCCCTCTTCCCTATCACCACAAACTGTGCCCTTGGTCTGTCTCAGATAATGAGAGTGTGTCTGCAATATATATATGTATGTATGTATATATATATGTATGTATGTATGTATGTATGTATGTATATACACACATATACATATATATATATATATATTTTTGACCAAGATTCATTAATTGTTCAGGTACCTAGAGTCTACTAGTCTTAGTTGTTGTTAGGTGCTGTTGAGTTGGGTCCAACTCATAGCAACCTTATGTACAACAGAACAAAACACACCCAGACATGTGCCATGCACATGATCTTTTTTATATTTAAGTCTATTGTTGCAGCCATTGTGTCAATCCATGTAGTTGAGGTGTTGTAGAAAAATTTAAATCAAAAGCTAAGATGTCATAATGTTTGCTTAAAATGTAATTACTAGAACTTAATGTTCCTTGTTTAAACTTATATGTTCCATCCTATAAGTCACCTCCAGTCTCCTTGCTTCTTATCTCTCTATTTCCATGACAACCTCCACCCTGTTAGCCACTTTCTGATTTCTTACAATTGCTAAACTCAGCTTATTGTCTACTCTCCACCCTGTTGGCCGCTTCCCAATTTCTTGTATCATGTAGATGTTACCTGCCTATTTCTATGGAACTAGCTTAACTCACCTACAGATGATCATGTAGGCTGTGTACATGTGGTTTCAGCTGATAACCCCCACCCCGTAAACTATATAACCCCAGGAGAACTGGGTTTTGGGGTTAGTCCTGAGAGGACTCATTTCTGTGGGCCAACCTTGCTATAGCAATACATTTTTTACCCAACTCCTGAGTCTCTTGAAGTACTTTCAGTTTTCTCATGCCACTTCATAATGTCTTCCTTTTTTTTTTGCTGACCTGCCCCTCTCCCACACATGATGTCCTTCTCCATAGATTCATCCCTCCTTACATGTCCAAAATATGTGAGATGCAGTCTAGCCATCCTTGCTCCAAGGAGCACTCTGGTTTGCACTTCTTCTAGAATGGATCTGTTGGTCCTTTTGGCAGTCCATCATATAGTCAATATTCACCTCCAGCACCATAATTCAAAAGCATCAATTCTTCTCCTGTCTCCCTTATTCATGGTCTAGCTTTCACAAGCATATAAGGCAACTGAGAATATCATGGCATGAGTCAGATGTACCTTTGTCTTCAATGTGACATCTTTACTTTTCAACACTTTAAAGAGATCATTTGCAACAGCTTTTCCCAATGCAATGCATCTTTGGATCTCTTGACTGCTGCCTCAGTAAATGTTGATTGTAGAACCAAGTACAGCAAAGTCTTGGACAACATTAATCTTTTTTCTGTTTATCTTGAAGTTGTATACTGACCCAGTAGTAGGGATTTTTGTTTTCTTGATGTTGAGGTACAATTCATACTGAAGCCTGTTCGTTGATCTTCATCAGTAAATGTTTCAAATCCTCCTCACTTTCAGTGAGCAAAGTTGTGTCATCTGCATAATGCAGGTTGTTGATTAATCTTCCTCCAATTCTGATGTTTCATTCTTCTGCAGTCTTTGTTGTTGTTAGGTGCCATTGCGTTGGTGACTGACTCATAGTGACCCTACATACAATAGGTGAACTAATATTGTTAGTGCTTCTCTGCTATTCATAGGGCTTTCTTTTCTTTTTCTTTTCTTTTTTTCTTTCTTTCTTTTCTTTTCTTTCCTTTTCTTTTCTTTTTTTTGTGGTACTGGAGGTTGAACCCAGGGCCTTGTGCTTGCATGCTTTGCAAGTGATGGACCACTGAGCTGCACCCTCAGCTCATTGTTTTACTTTTTTTTCTGAGGCAGGGTCTCACTAAATTACAGACTCCCTGTGGTCATGAACCTGCAATCCTCCTGCCTCTGCCTCCAGAGTAGCTGGGATTAGAGGTGTGCGCCAGCATGCCTGGCTCTTTCACAGGGTTTTCAATGGCTGATTGTTTTTTGAGAGTGGGTTTCTGGGTCCTTCTCCCAATCTCACAGCATTTGGTGTTCCCAGGCAGTCTCCCATCAAAGGACTAACCAGGCCCGACCCTCCTTAGCTTCCAAGATCTGACAGGATCTGATGCCACAGTGGTACAGCTGCAGGCCAAGGTGTAGCCTAGGCTGGCCTTAAACTCGCAGTCTTCCTGCCTCATCCTCTTCAGCAAGTTGATTACTGGTGAGTGCTGCCATAGCTGGCCAGCAATTTTTAAAGCTCTGAAAATGAGGAGAAGCTTCAGTTTTTTTTAAAGACGGTATTATCAAGCAATCCTTTCTTCCTTCCAATTGACCCAGGTATTGAACATGTAATGTGTTACACACAGTGTATTCACAGAGTCAAACAAGAGATATAGCCAGGAGAACTTTTTTCTCTGTCTTAACACCCATCTGGCATCTCTTCTGTACAGGTACGATTTAAGTTTGGATGAAATGAGAGCTTTGACGGTTCAGAGAATGAAATTTACCATGGGTCTCCCTATTATAAAACGTGCAATCCAGGAGCAGGTGAGTGTCATTGTCATTTTCATATGGTTGTGGTATGGTGGTGTGTGTGTGTGTGTGTGTGTGTGTGTGTGTGTGTGTGTGTGCGCGCGCTCATGTGAAAGAGATTTTGTTTGCCTTTGTGACTTGTGTAAGTTCACTGATCTCATCTTGGGGTGTGCTGACACATGAAGTTATCGTGGAAGGGAGAATCTTCTTCAGCCCCTCTTTCTGTGCCATCCCCATGATCCTAACTGACTTCCTTCTCCTGGCCAACACATTCGCTTCTCCAAACTCATGGCCAAGAGTCTAGGAGAATTGGCAGAAGTAATGAAATATTTATTCACAAAACCAATATAATTTTAGGCAATAAAATTTAAATTGCTAAGAAATTGAAATAAGTCATTTTCAAGGCTTTTAAAAACATTTGGGACCTGTCCAAAACTTATGAGTCTTGTTTCTCTAAAAATACTGTTCTAAATTCACCGATAATATTTTTGTTGATTTAGCTTCATGATAAAGAAGGAAAGAAAGAAGGGCTACATAATTGGAGGGTTCTTTTGTGATGTTAGCATTGTTGTTGTTAGGTGCCGTCGAGTCGAGTCTGACTCATAGCGACCCTATGTACAGCAGATGGAAACACTTGTCGATTCCGTGCCAGGCAAACAATCTTATTTATGTTTAAGCCCATTGTTGCAGACACTGTGTTAATCCATCTGGTGGAGGGTTTTCCTCTTTTCCGTTGACCTGCCACTCTTCCAAACATGATGTCCTTCTCCAGGGATTGATCTCTCCTGACTACATGTCCGAAATATGTAAGATGCAGTTTGGCCATTTTTCTTCCAAGGAGCACTCTGGCTGTACTTCTTCTAGGACAGATCTGTTGGTTCTTTTGGCAGTCCATGGTATATTCAATAGACGTCTCCAGCACCACAATTCAAAAGCATCAATTCTTTTTCTGTCTCTCTTGTTCAATGTCCAGCTTTCACAACCATATGATGCCACTGAAAATACCATGGCATGAGTCAGACGCACCTTTGTCTTCAATGTGACGTCTTTGCTTTTCAATACTCTAAAGAGATCTTTTGCCACAGCTTTTCCTAGAGCAATGCGTCTTTGGATTTCTTGACTGCTGCTTCCACGGGTGTTGATTATAGAGCCAAGCCAAGCAAAATCTTGGAGAACCTCAATCTTTTCTCCATTTAATGTGAAGTTGCATGCTGACCCAGTCGTAAGGATTTTTGTTTTGTTGATGTTTAGTCATAACCCATATTGAAGGCTATGATCTTTGATCTTCATCAGTAAATGTTTTAAATCCTCTTCATTTTCAGCAAGCAAAGTGGTGTCATCTGCATGACGCAGGTTGTTAATGAGTCTTCCTCCAATCTTGATGCCACGTTCTTCCTCATAAAGTCCAGCTTCTCGGATTATTTGCTCAGCGTATAAATTGAAGAGATAGGGTGAAAGTATACAGCCCTGACGCACACCTTTCTCAACTTTAAACCACTCAGTGTTTCCTTGTTCTATTTGAACAACTGCCTCCTGGTTCATGTAC
>VMDO01039573.1:0-12631 GCA_007922755.1 Pedetes capensis
TGCATGCACATCCAGGGTGGAAGCCTCCCACGCTGCTGTTAAGGAGGCATCGGTTCTATGGGCTTCTGTAGTGAGTGTGCAAACCGTTCCAACACAGCAGATGCAGGGTTTGCAGCTGAGCGCGGCCCCCAGGTCTTCCCTAGTGCACACCACACGCAGCACTACACGCCTTGCACCGGTCACCAATGTGTGCACTGTGAGCATGCCGGGGGTCTGTCGCACGCTCCCGCCTCCCTTGTCACTGCACTTCCACGATATTCTCAGACCTCAAACACCACCTCAGGACGGTCTTGTGCTCCTGTGAGGGCAACCGTGCTTCTGCTGCTTTCTCCGACTGTCCTGCCTGATGCATGGTGGCACTGGCATTCATCTGATTGACACAAACATCATGCTACCCATTGCTACCATAATTCGCCTTCAGAAGGTACTGCACAGACAGCACCTTGTAGAATGGGCATACATTTCTGTGTATACATTTTTTGGTACACCCATTTACTGGCCCCTGTGGTCCTTCCTATCATCTTTAGCCAAGGTCCTGGATTAAATTCCATCTGCTCTGAATTATTAGGGTTATGTTAAATCTCCTAGCTACAGGTGAAGGGGTGGGGTCAACAATCACAAGGAACAAGGAGTATTATTGGGATCAAGTGGTCTGATTGCAAGGAGAACTTCCATTTTTGAAATCCAGTGGTCCTGAAGTCTGGTGCAAGGTTCTTCTCCTTTAGAACTCCCAGAGAAGTTGACTTACGGTGCCTATTTATGGGCTCATGTTTAACGTGCTAAATCAGAATCTCTAAGGGATGTAGCTCAAGGGTCTGCTGTTTCAACCAATGCCGCAGGAGATTCTTCTTTAAAGTAAGTTTAAAATCGAAAGATGTGCCGTCTTTGATCTTCTTGGGAATATTTCAGAGATGACAGGATGTTTTTATTAAGGCATTTTGATGAGCGCTTCGTGCAATCTATTTCAAGAGATACCATCTGTCAAATCAAGAAATTTAGATGAGTTTGATTAGTTTGTAAAATGTCGCTTTTTGCAAATATTACAGAAGTAAACTAAATCCTAACCAGGACTAAATATGTTGCACATACCACTATGGAATTTTACAATCTATAAACTCGTGGATACAAGAACTATAAAGCTATGTTCAACCAGACTCTCATACCTTTCTTGCTAGACCACTGATTACCAAGTCTGATTTTATCATGCCCTGAGGAAAATTAATTTGTGTAAAGGGTAGCAAGTATTTTGAATACATTTACAGTAAGAAAATAAATTTTGAGACATTACTTAAAGTATGCATTGTCCAACCCTTTCAAGAGAAACTAAAGAGATAGGATGCTCTAATGATTAAATAAAGCTTCTTGTTATTAGGTGCCATCGAGTTATCGCTGACTCATAGCAACTCTCCTAGGGTTTTCAATGGCTGATTGTTTTGGGATTGCCTCAGGAGTGGATTGTCACATCCTTCTCCCATTTTTGTGGTGCTGGGAATTGAACTCAACACCTCAGAGACGGCAGAGTGGTGCTCTACCAACTGAGCTAAATCCCAGCCCCTTCCTTAGCTTAGGTTCTCCTAAGAAGCCAAACCCAAGTCAAACACTTAGGTGCAAGTACTTTGTATTGAGAAATGAGGAAGAGGAAGAGAAGCAGGAAAGGGGAGATGCCAGTCTGAGCAGGCGGTACCAAGCTGATGTCACTAAAGGCAACTGGAGAGAGAGCCCAGTAGAGAGAATTTGGGAAAAAAAAAAGAAGAAGTGCACTTCTGATCTCTCCTCTGGCTACTAGACAGAAGAGGAAGGCTGTATACACCAGTCCTTGACCATTATGGCTCCATGGCTACTCAGTGGTTCCTGGACTTCTCCATTCTAGGTATATACACAGATTAGAATGCCAGAATGGGTCTTAACAGCCAGCCCATGTTGTGACGGTAAAGTAATCCTTAGCATAAAAATGAGCGTCGTGATGGAGCTGATGTAGGCTGCTGATAGATTATACCTGCACATAGCTGGCTGCTACACTGACGGCTTCTACAAAAACACAAGCACAAGATGAAGCTCAGCCCAAGGTGAGGCTGAAATGCTATTTTTAAGATCTTTAACAGTCATCAGAAATGGATCTCAAGGCAAGGGCTGTGGGTTTTCTCAAGTACACGAATTATAAATATTTTATCTCCAGAATGGCTTTTGTATTTTTAGTCTGGATTCTGTTTACGACATATCTCTTCTGCTCCCTGCCCGAGGGGAAACATTTGTCCCTTCGTGGTTAACATGCAACACTTGGAAAGCACCCGTGAAATAAAGACAGGTTAAAATAAATTCCCGGTGACATAAAGCTAAGCATCCCAGCCATGCGCTGGGACTGTTTATCTGGTGACTGCAGAGAGCCTTGCTGGACATTGAGCAGGTTACAGAGTTTGCTGCTAAAAGGACTTCTGAGCAAAGGTTGCTTTAAATCATCCCAGTGGTACTGTAAGCTATGGTAGGTTAGGGCTGTGTAAAATCTCCTAGTTACAAGTGAAGCGATGAGGTCAACAACTGCAAGGAACAGGAGGAGTGTCATTGGGATCTCCTTGTGAACTGCAAAACGAGTGGTCTGGAAGTTCAGCTGAAACCGGAGGAAGACGTGGCCTAAGGGGGCAGCAGACATATCATGGGAGAGACCTTAGAGTAATCCTCTAGATCAGCTCTGTGTGGCAGAACTTTCTGAGTTAATGGAAATGCTTTTGTATTTACACTGCCCAATGTAGAACAGCCTGCAGCTGTAGCCCTGTGGCATCTGATCCCGTCAGATCTTGGAAGCTAAGCAGGGTTGGGCCTGGTTAGTACCTGGATGGGAGACTGCCTGGGAACACCAGAAGCTGTAGGCTTGGGAGAAGGACCTGGCAACCCCCTCCCAAAATCAATCTGCCATTGAAAACCCTATGCACAGCAGAGAAGCACTGACAATAGTGTTTCCCCTGTTGTACAGAGGGTCGCTATGAGTCGGATACCGACTCGACGGCACCTAATAACAACAATGTAGAACACAGGAGCCCTAAGTACCTAGTGAGAACTTGACAAGTGTACAAAAGTTTTTAATTTCACCTAACTCTATGTAACTTAAATTCGAATAACCTCCTGTGGCTCATGGAGTCCCTATTAGTCCTATTACAATTAATCCCTATTACTCCAGATGATGGTGAAGGAAATGCTCAAGATCACAAGGTGAAAATATTCCACGAATTAGAAGACACAGCTCTAGGATATCACGTTTCCAAAGAAAACATGGCCACAGGAATATTTCCCATCCCACATAAGTATTTGCAATATGGACTTGCTATGACTCTGTTAAGAAGTAGGGCATATTCTCTTCTTGTTAGGTCTCAACCTCCTCTTTTAAGCAACTTATCCGGGTAGAAATTACATCTGGGGACCTCAGGTATAGGCACAAAGAAGTCCTGTTATCAATGGCTTTTGAAAGTTTGGCTTTTGAAGAAAGCCAAACACAATGTAAAAAGTCCAAGGACCCGAGACTGCCATTCTAGGAGGAAGCCCACGCTAACTGTGGAGGCATGAGGCCACATGAGATGGAAGGGGTCACAAAGTCTTCATATCCTAGTCAGAACAACTCAGCTAAGTGCCTCACAGTCCCAGGAGAAATGAAAGCTATTCCTTAAACCACTGAGTTTAGTGTTGGCTGTTACCTGTTGATGGATAATCAACAGCAGCCATTTAAGGAGCCAAGAATGGGAGGAAAGAGAGCAGGTTCTGGGAGAAATGCACAAGAAGGGATTTGTAGACTGCCCGGTGCGTCTAGCTTCCTGGGAAGTGCCTCCCACATCAGTCAGAGTGTTTGTTAGAAGGATTCCTAACAGACACATAGAAAACTAAGCAAACAAAAAATAAAACACTTCAGAAATCCAAAATTTCGTACAAGAAAGCAAATGTAATCAAGGCACACTACAGGATTGCTTTGGTAAGCATTAGTAAGCATATATAATTCTAATCACATAAACACAGAATTCTTCTATTGAGAGTCTGGAAACGATGGATAGGGCAAGGAGATGTGTCTGGTGGTAAAGGAAATCTAAGAGCATTTAAAACTTGTCTTCTTTAGCAGAAAATAATAGCTGATCTCTAAACATGAAAATACCAAATGTGGTTCACACAGAGGTAGAAAAATTTACAAAGTTGTGCGTGTTTGTTCCAGAGAGCATGAATTCGGATTGTACGTGTGTCAAGCAACAATTACCTTCTTCCATGCAGAATTATTTTGACAAATGGACTTTTGAGGAAGAGCTTGGGAGAGGGGAAGGAGGAATATGACTGTAAAATGAGGAGGTGAATATGATCAAAATATATTATATGAATGTACGGAAATGCCACAACGTAACCCATTCTTTTGCACAGTTAATATACACTAATTACACGGATCTTTATACCATCTTCTCTTAATTTGTCTCTAATTATATTGGCATAAATGTACTGTATAAAATATAAAAAGAACTAAGTTGATATTTTGAAAGATGAATGCACATTTTCATAACTAATTTTTCTTCTTAAAAAAAAAAAAGACCAAGTGAATCCAGGAGGCAATTTCCTCATGGTTAGAACAGGGATCGTGGCCTCCCCGGTTAGGCCATCCTGCCACACTGACTTGGCTGGTTTTGGAGAGGACCTTCGCACACAGTGAAAGAAAGGACCAGGGGCCATTTCCGTACTTCCTCTCAGGCACCCACACAAATTTTAATTGGCAACAAGAGACAGCAAGTTCATAGATACAAGCCAGGAACTATCACCACTCACAACTCGCAGATTTCTTATTTTGTACTATCAGCTCTGACCCAGATTACTTTCACATCTTGAACACTGAGTTGTTGTTGTTGTTGTTGTTGTTGTTGTTATTATTAGGTGCCATGGAGTCAGGTCCAACTCACAGCATACAACAGAACGAAACACTACCCAGCACTGTGCCAGGCAAAAAATCTCTTCATGTTTGAGCCCACTGTTGCAGCCACTACATTTCTTCTCATTTTGAGTTGTGCCACATCAGCAAAAGGAGGTCCCAGGGGCTTTACTCCAATCCCATCATTAAGGTCAACTCTACTTTGAGGAGGCAACTGTTTCCCAGTCAATTCTTGAATGCCTTCTAGCATGGAAGGCTCATTTTCCAGCACTGTATTTGTCAGTGCTTCTCTGCCATTCACAGGGTTTTCAATGGCTACTTGTTTCAGGAGTGGGCTGCCAGGTCCTTCTCCCTAGTCTGTCTTAGTCTGGAAGCTCAGCTGAAACCTGCCCACCGTGGGTGGCACTGCTGGTATCTGAGATACCAGTGGCATAGCTTTCAGGATCACAGCAACAAGCAACCCCCACAGCACGACAAGGTGACAGACACATGGGGGGAACATTGAGTTAAGCTGTCCTAAATGACAAACCCTGCTAGGATCTCAGTGTCATGAGCGTTTTTGAAGGATGTTGGGGTGGAGAGTATGCGGAGCAGGGCCTAAGGCCGCAGGGATTGCAGAGCAGATGGAAACTCTGACTTCCAGCAGCGAGATCCGTGCTGCTGATGAAGGAGTGATGGGTCTGGCTGGGTGGAGAAAGGGAGCAGATGCCTTCAGGCCATTTCAGTTCCACAGGAGTTGGAGCCGTTAACAGGGAAGATGCCTTCTCCATGAAGAATACAAGCTGAGGCTGGTAATTCAGCAGGGAGCCGGGCCCTTCAGGAGGAAGAAGGAAGTGGGAGAAACCACGCTGTGTCATTGGTCCTCATTAGAAAGGTTCATGGCCTTTTACTAGGGAATGACTAGGAAAACTCAAGTTCCGGTCTGGAATGGAAGAGGAATCCGACTTTAATAAGTTCCTGTACTGGAGGATCACAAGTTCGAGGCCAGAGGCAGTCTGCATAACTTATAGAGACCCTGTCTCAAAAAATTAAATAAATGGGCTTGGGGTGCAGCTCAGTGGTCTAGCATTTGCAAAGCACGCAAGCGCGAGGCCCTGGGCTCAACCCCCAGTACTGCAAAAAAAAAAAAAAAAAGCTCCTGTACCCTAGAGGGCAGAGGCAGAGAGGTGAGATGGGGAGTTCTTCAGAAAGCTAGTGAGGGGAAACAGCCTGCAGAGCACTGGAAATCGGAGGGGACTGGGTGACACGTGTGGCCGTGCAGACCTTGACCATGTCCCCATCCTCCTGGTTCCTTGGACACCACCCTGAAGACCTTACGTAATCCTGACACAGTCCCCCAAAAGCCGCGGGGTTGGCTGGGTCCCTCTTCTCTCCTATGTCCTGCTCCAATGCCTTCTACCCAAAAGGTTGTCCACGGTCTCCCTTTGTAAGTGCTGTTTCCTGTGCTTAGAGGAACTTCTTTCCTTTTCTCCTGTTAAATCATCTTCCATAATCCTACAGATACTTCCAGAAAGTCCTCTGATGTCTAAGACGCCCCCAGGATGGAGTAAGATTGCCTGCCTGTGTACCCCAACAGCACCCTGATCTCATCCATCTGCTAGAGCGCACCCCATCCTTTGTAACCGCCTACCTGCTTCTCTAAACACCCCAGGAAATTGTACGTGCTTGGAGAGGATGGTACGTGATTTTATTTTCAGGATCCAGGACTGAGAAATCTCTCAAAACTATTTGCTAAACAAAGGCAGTAAAATATTCACACAAATTTATTCTTAGACAAGGAATGCCCTTTGGTTTATGCACCCTCACATCTTCTAGCCATTGGATCACTCTACAGGGTCCCCAAATATCACCATGCTGTGCCTAGCCCGGGATGTGGAATCCAGAAATGTGATGTCATTATGGGATATTCTTAGGTCTCATCTAATTTTAAAATAGGCAGTAAAACAAAACAACAGCCCTCATTTCCTTAATCTAAACCTTCTTATCCCCCACTTGTCTGTCAGCCTGTCCTGCTGTGGGGGCTTGCGTGTTGCTGTGATGCTGAAAGCTATGCCACTGGTATCTCAGATACCAGCAGGGCCACCCATGGTGGACAGGTTTCATCTGGGCTTTCAGACTAAGACAGACTAGGGTGAAAGACCCAGCAGGCCACTTCTAAAACAGTGCTAGATAATGATCCCCCCAGGCTGGAAGGCATTCAAGAAATGACTGGGGAAGAGTTGCCTCCTCAAAGTGAGTCAACTTTCATGATGGGAATGATCCCCCCAGGCTGGAAGGCATTCAAGAAATGACTGGGGAAGAGTTGCCTCCTCAAAATGAGTCAACTTTCATGATGGAAATGGAGTAAAGCCCTTGGGACCTCCTTTTGCTGATGTGACATGACTCAAAATGAGAAGAAACACAGTGTTTGCAACACTGGGCTCAACATAAACAGATTGTGTGCATGGCACAGTGTTGAGGGGTGTTTTGTTCTGTTTTATATAAGGTCGCTGAGTCAGATTCAACTCAACGGCACTTAACAGCAACAACACCTATTTCAAAATAGGCAATAAAACCAAACAAACCTCATTTCATCAATTTAAATCTTCTTGTCACCAAATATTCTGCCCTCACTTGTAACCTCAACCCTCTTAGAGGAGTCACCCACAAAGATCCCCTGGACTTATTCCTAATCTTTTCCACTGTTTCTGGGGCTCTCTGGAAACTTCCTTTCGTGGAACTATTCCGCGGGAATATTACCAAATGAAATGGTTCTTGTTATTATCTTACCCACACCTAGCTTTTATTATTTCATGAGAAATAAAGGAAGATCCGGGGGCCCTTCCCTAAGTCTAGGTAGCTGGTGGCTTTACGAATTGGCCCCCCTCCTGCAGACAGGCCTCTCGCGGTTCTGCAAAATTGCACCCGCAACACCCCGAGGGCCGCGGAGTTGGCACAGATGTCTTGAAGCTAGGCAGACCTTCTGCGGTGTTTAGTTTTTGGCAGAATTTACGTTTTTGGCTGGCGGCCACTGTGAAATGTGTTTAGTTTAACGGACAGGCCTGGTCAACACCACAGGTCATAGGTACGACTGGCTAAGGCAGACTAGAAGAAGCCAACGAACTCCTTCCAATTTTCCCGGGATGCGTTAATCCTCAGCACAACTGGATTTTCTTTGACGAGAACGTGTCCCGCTGTGACGCATCTCCCCAGCAACCAGACGTACAGGGGTTGGGGAAAGCGCTTGAGGGAGGGCAGAGAGAAGGGGTCGGCCAGTCACCTGGAAATCAAACTCGACAGTGCAGCACCATATGGGGAAAAGGGTCATTTTAAGGAACCCTGAGGGATGTAATGTTGCATGGTGCTCCTTAAAGTCACCTTGACCCAACTATAACACTATTGGGAATTTACCAAAGGGAGATGGGTCATCACACCACAGAGACACCTGCATCTCTATGTTCAGTGCAGCACTTTTCACAATAGCAAGGATATGGAATCAAACAAAGTGGCCATCAACAGAAGAATGGGTAAAAAACACTATGGTACATATACACAATGGAATACTATTCAGCAATCAAAATAAATGAAATAATGCCATTTGCAGCAAAATGGATGGAATTGGAGAAAATTATTTTAAGTGAACGAACACATGCTCAGAAAGAGAAACAACACAAGTTCTCACTCATAGGTGGGAGCTGAATCAAAATTATAAGAAGGAAAAAATCCTATGCAGAGGTTAGAACATAATTTTTAAAAAAAGCTAAGAATGGTATTATTATAGATGGTCTAGAAAATGCATGTAATAGTTCTGACAATGTAAAAAAAAAGTTCACTACAGAAAAAGTTTCTATCTTAAACAGAACTGGAACCCAAGGATATATAGGAAAATATTACCACAAAAAGACCAGCAAATGGAAGATAAGTCTTTGGTGGGGGGTGGGACGGGGGAAGGAAGCGTACAAGACGGTAAGGGGGAACCTATATGAATAATGTACAACAAAATGCATATATGGAAATGTCACAATGAAAAGCATGTCAGAATGAATCACATTAAGGGGTACATTAAAAATTTCCAAAATAAAATAGTCACCTTGGGCAGTGTTCAGGAATAATCTCGGAGGGTGCTCAAGAGCCTGAGAGATGACAGAAGACCCCCTAACCTGACATGAGATTTAGGTGCCGGGGCCCTGGTATCACTGGCGCACAAGGTGTTGTTGTTTAATCTTCCTCCCCAGAGGAATTTGCAGCAAGGCAGTGGCCCAGCACTTGCAGAGCATGCAAGCGTGAGGCCCTGGGTTCAACCCCTAGCACTGCAAAAATAAATAAATAAACCATTAATTCTAACTTAAATTATATAAATAGGTGGTCATATGTACACATTTCTCCCTTCAAAGTCCTAGAGATACTATGCTTTCCCACTTAATAGTTAAGTAGAAAGGAATGCTATGAAGGGACAATTTGGGACCCCAAATTCCCCGAAACTATCAAGTTCAGAATCAGAAGGTGAAACCGAGCTTTGGTCTCCAAGGGCTGGATCTGTACCTCAGGAGCAAATGAAGCTGTCTACTGAGAAGGAAGTGGACCTGCATTAAATTTTTTCCATTCTACTGGCCCTGGCCGAACATCGCCCAAAACTTCTGCTCACGCCTGCCGGGCCAACGACGTCCTCCACGGCAGGACGTGTCCCCCGGCTGGTGGCGAGCTTGCACCCCATGCGCAAGGGCGTCTTTCGGTTTCTGAAGAGGCAGGGTGGGGTGTGGAGTCCAGCCGTCCTTTCGTGACGGGCCTGTGGTTTAGGCCTGGGCTGGAAGGGCCCGGCGCTGGCAGGCGCTCAGGGCCGGTTTTCCATCGGCAGCGTGGGTCCGCTGGCCTCCATCAACAGGTCTTCAGTTGGCCGTGTGAGTTCAACAGCTTCAGACTTTGAATTGGCACAAATGCACTGTACAGATGGGGCCATCACTTCAGCTGGCCTGGAACTAATTAAAAGCTGGAATCTTTTAGATCGGTGGGAGGAAGCGCAGCCAGCTTCGCGGGGATTGTGCAAGGGAGCTGAAAGAAGCAAAGTAACCCAGACCTCGCAGAAGAATCCGGGGCAGCCTGGCCTCAGGCAGCCCCATCGGGGGTCAGGCATGTGGGTCCTGGAATGTGATAACCCCAAATCTGGCAGACCCTGAGCCACCTCACTAGCCTAAGAAATGTTCTAAAAAAAAACAAAAACAAAACAAAACAAAACAAAAAAACAACCAGTCTATGTAACTTAGCCAGACCCTGTCTCAAAAAGTAAAAAAAAAAATGGGCTGGGGTGCAGCTCAGTGGTCCAGCACTTGGAGAGCATGCAAGCACGAGACCCTGGGTTCAACCCCTGGTACCACAAAAAAGAAACAGAAAACAACAACAACAAAACAACCTCCCAGTGGTACAGTGTTTTATTAAGACCAAGTTTGCCAGCCTGCAGCCCGTAGCCCTGTGGCATCCGATCCCGTCAGATCTCAGAAGCTAAGCAGGGTCGGGCCTGGTTAGTACTTGGATGGGAGACCGCCTGGGAAGACCAGATACTGCAGGCTTGGGAGAAGGACCTGGCAACCGCGCCCAATAACCAATCTGCCATTAAAAACCCTATGAACAGCAGAAGAAGCACTGACAATAGTGTTTCGCCTGTTTTATGTAGGGTCGCTATGAGTTGGATACCGACTCGATGGCACCTAATAACAACAACAACAACAAGTTTGCCAAGGGGCTGGGATTTAGCTCAGTTGCTAGAGCGCTGCGCTGCAGTCTCTGAGGTCCCAAGTTCAATTCCCAGCACCACAAAAATGGGAGAAGGACCTGGCAATCCACTCCCAAGGCAATCCCGAAACAGTCAGCCATTGAAAACCCTATGAGGGTCGCTATATCAAGTCCGATACCGACTCGACAGCACCTAACAACAACAGCAACAAGTTTGCCAAGCTTGTTAGCTTCAGCGAAAAGACACATCCAAGCGAGTGAAGCCTGGGAAAGTTGTCTACACGGAGGGAGAATTACTGCCTGGGGGAGTGTTGGGGACTCTCTTCAGAGGAGTAGACTTAGGCATCAGGAGGAGGACCAGTGACCTCCACCACACCCAAGTGGCCATCCACAGGATGCCCCCCTCCACCTTTTCATCCGTATCCTCTCCAGTCTGTCCAAAGGGCAAGCGTCTGTTGCAACAGAGTATGTTTTGTGGAGCTGACGCATGAACTAAGCACCAATATATACACTAATTAAATATTCATTACCCTAGTAATGCGTTTTCCAAACTGAAACTTTCAGTCCTAAATCATATGATTGGATAAGCCCAAGAGTAACTATGATTTAAAAAAGGAACCAGTCATTTGATGCTCTGATGTGTGAGGCCCTGCCCTGGCCACAAAAATATACTGATTGTCATCAAAAGTAACAAAACCGAGCCAGGCGCAGTGGCGCACGCCTGACGCCTGTAATCCCAGCGGCTGGGGAGGCGGAGGCAGGAGGATCACAAGCTCGAGACCAGAGACAGTCTGAGTAACTTAGCGAGACCCTGTCTCAAAAAGTAAAAAAATGGGTTGGGGGTGCAGCTCAGTGGTCCAGTACTTGCAAAGCATGCAGGCGTGAGGCCCTGGGTTCAAACCCCAGTACCGCAAAAAAAAAAAAAAAAAAAAAAAAAAAAAGTAACAAAACCCCTTGGGTCCTCGGGTCTTTTATTCCACCGTGGACAAATTTCAATCACTATGATAATATCCACCATGAGTGGCACTTTATGATTAGTGCCTCACATATTTTATCCTGTGAAATACATATTAGAACTTCCATTTCACAGAGGAGGGATGCCAAACTCATAGCAGAATATCATAGATCAATCCACTGTCTTTCTGGCCTCTGTACCCGAGATCTTTCAGCGACCTCTGTGTCCTGGCTGTTATGTGGACTGGACCATGCAGCTGAACCTCAGTGAACCAGATGCAAACAAAATATTCGTATACACGCTGCTATAAATTTTAGATATACAGCTTTTGGGAAGCTTTTTTTAGATATACAGCTTTTTAGAATGATCCTAAATATGGAAAATTTATAAAAGTCTTTGAAGGACAAAGGCTTATGAAAACAGACTAGTGAGTGACATTTTGACAAAGATAGCACATGTTTAATGCCTAGTAAGATGACATGTGCTGAAAAGCAAAGGTGTCACATTGAAGGTGAAGGTGCGCCTGACTCATGCCAGGGTATGTTCAGTCGTATTATATGGTTGTGAAAGCTGGACATTGAATTAGGGAGACAGGAGAAAAATTGATGCTTTTGAATTTTGGTGCTGGAGACAAATATTGAACATACCATGGACTGCCAAAAGAACCAACAGATCTGTCCTGGAAGAAGTGCAACCAGAGTGCTCCTTGGAAGCAAGGATGGCCAGACCGTGTCTTACATATTTTGGATATGTAGTCAGGAGAGACCAACCCCTAGAGAAAGACATCATGTCTGGGAGAGTGGCAGGTCAATGAAAAAAAGGAAAACCCTCCACTAGATGGATTGACACAGTATCTGCAACAATGGGCTTAAACATAAATAAGATCGTTTGCCTGGCACAGAATCAGGGAGTGTTTCGTTCTGCTGTCCAGAGGCTCACTATGAGTTGGTCCTGACTCGACAGGACCTAACAACAATACGATGTGACATAGGCCACCAAGTCCTGTAAGGACCAGCAGCTACTTCTGACACCTCGGCTCTCACGGTAGGATCCAGTTGGCGGAGCCTGTAGAGCCATCCTGCGCT
>VMDO01039574.1:0-12589 GCA_007922755.1 Pedetes capensis
TTTTTTTTGCAGTACTGGGGGTTGAACCCAGGGCATCTCACTTGCATGCCACTGAGCTGCACTCCCCACCCAGCCCATTTTTTACTTTTTTTTTTTTTTTTTGAGACAGGGTCTCGCTAAATTACGCAGACTGCCTCTGGTCTTGAACTTGCAATTATCCTGCCTCCGCCTCCCAAGCCACTGGGATTACAGGCGTGGGCCTCCACGCCCTGCTACGGCTACATGTTTTCATGTGTAGTCACCATTTATGCTAGTGAAAAAGTGCATTTGCAAAGAAAATGTCATGGATCTCACAAAATTCTATTATACAATTGCTAACATCATTTCTGCCTGCAGCCGTAGCTCTCTGGCATGCAATCCCTTCAGATCTCGGAAGCTAAGCAGGGCCTGGCCTGGTTAGTACTTGGATGGGAGACTGCCTGGGAGCACCAGGTGCTGTAGGCTTGGGAGACGGACCCGGCAACCCACTCCCAAAATCAATCCACCATTTAAAACCCTATGAACAGCAGAGAAGCACTGACAATAGTGTTTTGCCTGTTGTATGTAGGGTCGCTATGAGTCGGATACAGACCTGATGGCACCTAACAACAACAACAACAACAACATCATCATTTCTGTCACCAAGGCCACATTTTCCAACTACTGAGCCTTCTTCTTTGTTTTCAACTTTTCATTCCAGTCACCAATAATTATCAGTGCATTCTGATTGCATGTTTTATTAATTTCAAAATGTGGTATCTGGAAAACTTTCTGTCTTCATTTGTATAATTTTGAATAATGGTCATCATCTTAACTGCCCTTCCTCATAAGCATATGGATATTATTCTATCACTGACAGCATTGTACTTCAGGACGGATCTTGAGATGTCTTTTTTGATGATGAGTGCCACCCCATTTCTCTTTAATTTTTCATTCCAGGCATGGTAGACTATATGAATATCTGATTCAAAATGGCCTATGTCAGTGCATTTTAGCTCACTGCTGCCTAGAATGTTGATGTTTATATGCTCCATTTACCTTTTGAGGATTTCTAATTTTTGTAGCTTCATATTATATATATTCCTTGTTCTAGTTATTAATAGATGTTTATGTTTGTTCCTTCTCCTTTTGAGTCATGCCACATCAGCAAATGGAGGTCCTTGGTGCTTTACTCCATTTCCATCATTAAGATGGATTTTTCTTTGAGGAGGCAACTCTTCCCCAGTCGTCTTTTGAGTGCCTTCTAACCTGGGGGTCTCATTTTCTGGCACTGTATCTGACAGTGTTTCTCTGTTATTCATAGGGTTTTCAATGGCTAATTGTTTGTGCAGTGGATTAGCCCTATCCTTATTCCCATTCTTTCTTAGTCTGGAAGCTCTGCTGAAACATTTTAAGAGTGGGTGACCCTGCTGGTATCTGTAATCCTGGTGACATAGCTTTTAACATCACAGCAACATGTAAGCCCCCACAGTACAGGAAACTGACAGAAAGGTGAGGGTTTCATAAGAGAGTACCAAATGAATATATCGTTTAAATTAATTAATCTTTGCTATTCTATTAAATGCTAAAACTTAGCATACATAAGTGGATAACTTTGTGGGCAAATTCAGGAGACATTCAGGCCGAGCTTTAGCTCAGATGACAAATGACAGTTCAGTTCTTTTGATGCTCTTTAGAAGACAGATAGGGCTGGGATTTAGCTCAGTTGGTAGAGCTCTGCACTGTAGTCACTGAGGTCTGGGTTCAATTCCCAGCACCTCAAAAATGGGCGAAGGACCTGGCAATCCACTCCCAAGGCAATCCCGAAACAGTCAGCCATTGAAAACCCTATGAGAGTCGCTATGAGTCGGATACTGACTCGATGGCACCTAACAACAACAACAGAAGATGGGTAAAGTTGGATTTCTTTTCCTAGAATGTCAACTACTTCTGCCCTTCCCATAAAACAATTTGGCCAGTGGTTCTACCTGAATCATAGCAAAACCTACTTATAATATTTACTGCCTGCAATATTCTTATAAAAATGTCACTTATCCAGTGTAGTGGCCAACTAGAGCCATCATACTACTGCTCTGAATTACTTTCCCATTGATGAATTTAAGGTTCCTGTTGTATAACAGCTCTTATTTTGCAGAAATTTCTTAAAGATCAAAAGAGGTTTGTATGTGAAAACACTTGGTAAACTTCAAAATGCTATCAAATTGTAAACTTAATTTGTGAGGGCCATAATCATTTTGAATAGGAAAGACTAGTCATATAAAAACATGTTAAAAATAAACAACCCCCAAGCTCAAATTTGTCACTTTTTTTGAAGAAATTTTGACATATTTTGGTGTAAGTATAAATTTAGTGAAAATTGGGTTTGCATCCATTTAAACAGATGAGATTCTAATATTTTCTTTCTTGTATCCTTGTGCACACACGCGCGCATGTGTGTGTGTGTGTGTAAAATGGCAAAAGACCTTTTCATATCTACCTCATGTAAGATAATACCTTTGGGAAAGGCACTGACATTGGTATACAGAGTAGGCTCATAGCCATTGTGGGTTGAATCTGAGAAATTCCCATATATTGTTTTTCACTTGACCATTTACTCTTTGCTTCAAATGAATAAAGCCAGAATAGAGGAGAAAAATATTTAAATTTTTTTCTTCAAGTGAAATGATTATTCTATGGCAGATATATTGTATAAAATACTGCTAAAATTAGAAAGCTAAATTAAAGACTCAAATTAAAAATGGTAATTTTCCATGAATATTCCTTTTACAACCTTGTAATAGATCATACTTAAAGCGTATAAATATAGCTGCTTTTTGTAACTGGAGCCCTCACCATTCAAGAGTATACCTCCAGAGCATGGCAGCCATCTGCTGCTGTTCCCCAGTGGCTGGCCCCACACTGCCCAGACTCTCAAATGTTGAGTGGAAGGAGAGAATGGAGCAGATGTTCTGGAGCTCCGTGGCTGCCTCTGTCCTCCTCACCACCTGGCAAATACACAGTTCAGCTCCTGGAGCTGACATACTAAGCTGAGCCATGTTCCTCTTAATACCACTTGCTCATTCCTCATCCAAAATGCCGATCTCTTCTCTGACATACTTTAACTTTTTCCTTTCTCTTATTCCCATTTCAACTTTAGAATGGTAAGTGGGAATGTGATACGGGACTGAGAGGCTATACCACGAGGGTGCAGGATTCTTGCCAAATTATTTCCAGGTTCTCATAAAAATTCCTCAAAACCTCCATGCCAGAAATATATGTAAATACATATTTTAATTTAGTTTCCAATCAAATTTCTATGATGAATATTGCTGTTCATATATAACAAGAAAAATGTGAATATAAGACGATCAAATTTTTCCACTCTTTCTCTTTAAGCAGAAACATCTTTACTGTCCATAATCAGGTTGATGAATGAGGAAACAGTAATCATTGAAATCAGCATGACTGATTTACAATGAAAAGATCAGAAAAGAAGGAATATATCTAGGAGACGTGAAGGAGAATAGAAAAAAGAGTATGTGTTGGGTTTGGAAGACATTTTAAGAGTTACAAAAGAAGAAATAAAGTATTTTTGGCAGCTGCAGAATGAGAAAGATATATTGCCACAGAGAGGGGGAAAGAATGAGTGGAGAAAGGAAATAAATGCTTGAGATTGAGAGACCAGCCCATGGGAGGGAGCCTGCTTGGGAAGGGTGCAAAAGGAGTTTGAGAAATTATACTGGGATACATGAGTTAGATAGAGACTCATCCTTTAGCATTGCTGAGAAATTTCAATGGATATTTAAGTTGCTTCCATTTTATGTTTTGGATATTTAGACACTGTATTGTAGTTTTGTGGGGTAGTTAAATTGTCTGTGATTACAATGTTGTTGTTAGGTGCCATGGAGTTGGGTCCGGCTCACAGAACCCCTGTGTACAAGAGAACACTACTCAACATTGTGTCATGCCTGGCACTATGTCAGTGCCTCTATGTTATTCATAGGGTTTTCAGTGGCTGATTATCTAAGGATTGCTTGGGGAGTGGGTTACCATGTCCTTCCACTTTTGCGGTGCTGGGGGTTGAATCTAGGGGCTTAGAGAATGCACAGCAGCATTTACCAATTGAGGTAAACCCCATCCCATGATTGATTGTATTACTGGAATGTAAAATGTCATAGCTGATGGGTTTTGGGGCAGGTCAACATCTAGCTGTTTATCAGAATAAAGTAGAACTTGAAGAATATTTTATAGTTTGGAAATTTCATGATGACTAAATTGTTGTCAGGTTGGGATTTAGCTCAGTTGGTAGAGCACCACTTTGCAGTCTCTGAAGTCCTGAGTTCGATTCCCAGCACCACAAAAATGGGAGAAGGACCTGGCAATCCACTCCCAAGCCATCCCGAAACAATCAGCCATTGAAAACCCTATGAGGGTCACTTGAGTTGGACACAACTCAATGGCACCTAACAACAACAACAAATTGTTGTCAGTGGTAGTCCCTGGAATACCATACCAAGGCAGAGGAAAGATTTGCTAGTACTTTGAGATTAAAATAATGCTTTCAGGTGATTATCTACTATTGGTTTTGGATTATAGTTTTTTATTTTTAATTTAGTGTTAGATGGATACAGTAAATCGATACTGCCCAGGAAGTTCCTTTCGGTAGCCACAGACCAAGAATTAGCTTTTACACATTTGTTCCCAAAATATAAAGTACATTACAAAATGAGAGACCATTCAGAATGGAGAACTACCATATCTGGATTAGCTATGATTTAAAGTTCTACTCCTAGACATCAGATTTGGAAAGCACAGGTGCTGCTGGGGATTTCAGGAATTAATGTCCAAAGTATGATATATTGGGCTTTGAATTATGGATAGAATTTCCAGTGAAAATAAGACAGCTAGGATAAGCCTTGGAAATATTATACTGAGCAATGAATTGAGCATGTGCAGAGTTTGGCTCAGGATATTTTCCTGGGGTCAAAGAATGCTCACTTTGTGCTTCTGAATAAAAAGACTCACTGACCTAGAAAGGGAACAGCAGAGCTGGTGGAAGTTGGGAGTGTACATTTAATCTATAATTAGGCTTTGATAATAATGGGAAAAAATCTCCATTTATGCATTCAGACTAGAGGGAATTCATTCTCTGAGCCGGTGATCTTACAATCATCATTCACTTTTTAAGAACCAGAAAAGGGGAATATTAAAAAGATAGGACAGAAAAAGAGACAAGAGACAAACTAAGCTACTCTTGGAGGAATTACTGTAAAACTTTAAAGGTGGAAACAGAGTAGGGACAATTGCAAGTATTAGATTTTAAAAAATGAGGGGAAATAACTTCATATTTTTTCTCTGTGCTATTAATTGAGTCCTCTTTAGGAATTTGTGACTGATATCAAGAAATATTTTAATCACTTCTCAATATTTTGGTGGAAACTTGGTTTTTAAATTTATGCAAGTCTGGACCCCTTCCAGATGGTATATTTGCTTTGTAAGTGGTAAGCACATTCATAGTTGAAGGAACTATGGCTCATAAAATAAAAGTGGTTCAAAATGGCTGTCCGGGTATAGTATTCAAGGAAGATTCAAGCCACTTTCATTATATAGTATCGGTCTCTGTCAGCCTTTATCATATTTTTTACTGACTACTCTGGGAGAAGATTGGATGGAGGTCTGGGGACAGGAGGACTATTTATTGGTGATGAGAGAAATACGTTTGGGTGAAAGCCCTAAAACTCCACTTGGAAATTAAGTCACATGGTAGAAGACACAATACTATATTAGGAAATAAAAACTCATAATACTGCATTGTTGTTGTTGTTGTTGTTGTTGTTGTTGTTGTTAGGTACTGTGGAGTGGAGTCCAACTTACAGTGACCCTACGAACAACAGAACAAAACACTCCTTGACACTGTATCAGGCACACCAGCTCTTTTAGGTTTAAGTCCATTCTTGTAGCCACTGTGTCAATCCATCTAGTTGAGAGTCTTCCTTTTTTTTAATGACTTGCCACTCTCTTAAACATGATGTCCTTTTCCAGGGATCCATCCCTCCTGACAACATGTCCAAAATACATAAGATTGCAGTCTGGCCATCCTTGCTTCCAAGAAGCACTCTGGTTGCACTTCTTTTACCACATAACTCTTAGTTCTTTTGGCAGTTTATGATATATTCAATATTTTTCTTTAGCACCATAATTCAAAAGCATCAGTTCTTCTCCTGTCTCCCTTACTCAATGTCCCACATTCACAAGCATATGAAGTGACTGAAAATTCCATGGTATGTGTCAGGTGAACCTTTGTCTTCAATGTGCCATCTTTACTTTTTAGCACTTTAAAGAGGTCTTTTGCCACAGCTTTTCCCAGTTCAGTGCATTTTTTGATTTCTTCACTGCTGCTTCAGTGGATGTTGATTGTAGAATCAAGTAAAGCAAAATCTTGGATAACCTCAATCTTTTCTCCATTTGTCATGAGGTTGCTTACTGAACCAGTTGTAAGGATTTTTGTTTTACTGATGTAGAGGAACAATCTATACTGAAGGGCTGTGTTCTTTGATCTTCATCAGTGTTTCAAATCCTCTTAACTTTCAGCAGAGTTGTGTCATCTGCATAACACGGATTGTTAATGAGTCTACCTCCAAACATGATGACATATTTTTCTTCATAAAATCCAAGTTCTTATATTATTTGTTCAGCATAGAGATTGAAGAGGTACAGTGAAAAGATGCAGCCCTGACACACACACTTTCTTGATTCTAAACCAGACAGTGTTACCTTGCTTTGTTCATATGACTGCCTCCTGGTCCATGTACAGATTCCTTGTGATTACAATTAAGTGCTCTGGTATTCCCATTCTTTTTAATGTTTTTCATAATTTGTTATAATCCATACAATCACATACCTTTGTGTATTCTATAAAATATAGACATCTTCGAGTATTCTCTGCTTTTGGCTAATATCCAGCTGATAATCAGAAATGATATCCCTGTTTCCACACTCTATCCTGAATCCAGCTTGATTTTCTGACAGCTCCCTGTCCATATACTGCTATAGTCACTATTAAAAGATATTTAGCAAAATTTTACTTGTGTGTGATATTAATGGTATCATTCAATAATTTCTTCATTTGGTTAGATCACCTTTTTTGGGAATAGGCACAAATAAGGATGTCTGCCAGTTACTTGGCCAGGTAGCTGTTTTCCCAATCTCTTGGCATGAACAAGTTAGCACCTCCAGTGCTGCATCTGTTTGTTGAAACATCTCTATTGGTATTTAGTCAGTTCCTGTAGCTTTGTGTTTCACCAATTTCTTCAAGGCAGATTCCACTTCATCCTTTAGTACCATTGGTTCCTGATCATATGCAACCTATTGAAATGATTGGTCTTCCACCAATTCTTTTTGCTTTAATGACTCTCTATATTCCTTCCATCTTCTTTTGATGTTCCCTCTGTTGTTTAATATTTTCCCTATCGAATCTTTCACTATTGCCATTCAGGGCTTAATTTTTTTTCCAATTTGTTATGCACGAGAAAAACAGAGTGTGTTCTTCCCTTTTGCTTTTCTGTCTTAGCTCGTTGCACATATCATCATATTTGATTTAGTCTTCTCAAAATGCCCTTTGAGATCTCCTGTTTAGTTCTTTAACTTCGTCATGTCTTTCTTTTACTTTAGCTGCTCACCATTCAAGGACAAGTTTCACAGTCTCTCTTGACATGTTACTTAGTCTTTTCTTTTTTCCCCATCTTTTTAATCACCTTTTGCTTTCCTCATGAATGATATCTTTGATATCATGCCACAACTCATCTGGTGTTTGATCATTGGTGTCTACTGCATCAGACGTGTTCTTGAGATGGTTTCTCAACTCAAGCTGAATATACGCAAAGTCATACCTTGGCTCTTGTACACTTTTTCTAATTTTCTTCATTTTTAGTTTGAACCTGTATATGAGCAGTTGATGGTCTGATCCACAATCAGCACCTAGTCTTGTTCTGACTTTTGATATTGAGTTTTTCCATCATCCCTTTCCACAATTATAGTCAGTTTGGTTCCTGTATGTTCCATCTCTTGAATTCCGTATGTATAGTCACCATTTATGCTGTTGAAAAAAATGTATTTGCAATGAAAATGTCCTTAATCTGAAAAAATTCTATAATGCTATCTGTAGAATTTTTCTATCATCAAGGCCATATTTTCCAATTACTGAACCTTCCTTGTTTCTAACTTTTTCAATCCAGTCACCAGTAATTATCAATACATCCTAATTGCATATTTGATCTATTTCAGATTGCAGAAGCTGGTAAAAATCTTCCATATCTTAGTGGTGGGTAGCCTTAATGTGGATGCACAAAACTGAATAATAGCTATGTTAACTGGCCTTCTTTGTAAGCATATGGATATTTTTCTACCATTGACAACATTGTACTTCAGGACAGATCTTGAGATGTCTTTTTTGATTATCATTGCAACCCCACTTCTCTTTAATCTGTCATTTCTGGCACAGTAGACTGTATGATTATCCAATCCAAAAAAGCCCATGCCAGTTCATTTTTAATAACTGATTCCTAGGATGTCTATGCTTATGCATTCTATTTTCCCTTTTCATGATTTTTAACTTCCCTATATTCATACTACATACATTCCACATTCCAATTAGTAATGGAGTCTTGCCACATCAGCAAATGGAGGTCCCTAGGGGTTTACTCCATTTCAGTCATTAAGGTAGACTCTATTTTGAAGGGGAAACTTTTCCTCAGTTGTCTTTTGAGTGCCTTTCACCCGGGGTGACTCATTTTCTGGCATTATATCTGACAGTGGTTCTCTGCTATTCATAGGTGTTTCAATGATAAATTGTTTCAAGAGTTGGCTGTCAGGTCTTACTCCCTATTCTGTCTTAGTCTGGAAGCTCAGCTAAAGCCAGTCCACCATGGATGATCCTGCTGGTATCTGTAAGACCAGTAGCATAGCTTTCAGTATCACAGCAACATGCAAGCCCCCACAGTATGGCAAACTGAGACACCTGGAGGAATTCTGCATTAGGAAATAAAATGCTTTAACAAATAGTTGTGTCATACACGTTTGTGTCATGGACTTACAATGTCAAAAATATGGTGTATATCAACAAATATAATTTCCTAATCCACGTTGACATTTTATTATTCAATTATAGTTATTTGTTTAATATTTTCTTCCTTTCCTCAGGTTTGAAGCAAAGATTCATAGGTCAAGTAGAATATTTTATTTCACTTCCCATAGAATCTGTTGTCTACCCATATAGTATATGGTGGCAAAATCTAGAGAATTTAAGCGGACAGCAAGCCAGTTCTGAAACAGAGCTCGGAATTGAATAGTGCTGACAGAAGCCTGTGAGTCATGTTATGCTATCCATGCTTAATAGAGACAGTATTCATCAGGGATCATCTTCACAGGAAGTGTCAATTCCACGCCTTAACCGCCAGGTCAATCAATAGCATCAGACAGTAGTTGCAGTCTTGGGGCCAGGCTGCAGAATAATCAAAAAAAAAAAAAAAAAGATTTTCTTTCTTTCTTTTTTTTTTTTAAAGCACACTGTAGTTTGTGAGTATCTAATTAAAATAAAAGAAGAAAAGAAATGAAACACTGGCAGTCTTGGGGGATTTCAGATCACAAAACATTTAAAGACATTTTATAGAAAAAAAAGAGAAAGAGAAAACAGTTGGAAAATACATCTGAAGATTCAGATAGTGAAGATTTCGAATGAAAGGAAGGAAGTTATTTTAGAAAAATCAAAAAAATTGTCTTAGCCTGGTATACAATTAAATGGATAATTTGGTTGGATTTGGAAGTATTAATAGAAAAATTTCTACAAGAACTTTAAAGGAACCACTTGGTTGTTTTAGTATCCAGTATTAATGATAAGAAATCAAATACATTTATAACAAACTAGAGGTAACTTGACATCATCTATCATTCCTTGCACAGAGGACCCAGGGGTGCCTTTCAATGTGAAAATTCATGTCGTTTGGCCCTGCAGCATTTCTTTATACTATTTATTAGATATTTTACTGCCCTTTTATCTTAAACATTTCTTTAAAAAATTCTTTCAAGCAAATATACTCTGTGGGATGATCCTTTGTCTTGCTTGCATTTTCTCTCATATTTGTCTTTTTTCTTTATCAATTCTATACCTTCTCCACTTTATTTTCCAATCTTTTCAGCATCGATTTCAGCACTTATAAATCTCAGATAGCAATATTTTTGATCCTTCCTGTTCAGTTTTAACAGTATCTTATATGTATGGGTGTATTTTCCTCTTCAATAATATTTTCAGTTTTAGAAGTGGAATTTTTATTCTATGGTAGAATATCTTAGTTTCCTCCAACACAGATTTTTTTTTTTGAGACAAAGTCTCACCATATAGCCCAGGCTAGCCTTGAACTCACATTGATGCTCCTGCCTCAGCCTCCTGAGTTCTAGGGTTATAGGCATGCACTACCATGCATAGCTTAATAACAGAAATGTTTCAGTTTGTATTTCTTCTGAACTCCTGCTGTTTATCGATACTTCCTGGATAGTTGGAATAGTTCTCTGTTGCCATGAGAGTAGATGGATATTTTCCTTCCTAGATCTCTGATCAAAAAGAGAAATCAGGCCAGAAATATTCTGGGCAAAAGAGGATGGGACGTACCTGTTAGCCAGTGAAGAGGATTTTTTCTTAATGGAAAGTGACAGCATGCATACTAGAAATATTACTATTCTTAGAATTTTGTTCAATTTCTTTTTCTTTTCCTTCTCCTGCCCCTTCCCTATCACCTTCTCCTCCTCCTCCTCCTCCTCCTCCTTCTTCTTCTTCTTCTTCTTCTTCTTCTTCTTCTTCTTCTTCTTCTTCTTCTCTCTCTCTTCTTCCTTTCTTCCTCCATTCCATCTTTTTCTTTCTTTTTTTAGTACTGGAGGAGTTGAATCCAGGACTTCATGCATGCTAGGCAAGTACTTTCACTGAGCTGAACCCTCAGTGCCTCCCCTTTTCAATTTTTGAAATTTAATTTTGAAACAGGGTCTCACCAAGTTGCACAGGTTGTCTCTATCCTCAAATTTGTAACCCTCCTCTCTCAATCTCCCAAGTCTCTTGGATTATAGGCATGAACTATCATACTGGGATCAATTTCTTTAAGGGAGCCCCTGGTCTCTCCTCCAGGAGTAAGTATTAATTGAGAGAGATGGGTATCCCAAAGTGGTCCTGCATAAAGACCACCAATGATGCTGTGTTTAGATTGTATTTTCAGTTCAGTATTTAATTTCATTTAAAGCTCATAAAACCAAATTAATTGTTATTTCTGTGTGCTGTGTTTCTATGGGATTCTCTTTGGAAAAAATGCTTTTCTTTGAGGCCATCTTGCATTATAGCTTAGGTTACAAATGTTCTATTTATTTTTATTTATCAACATACAATCCTCTACTTCTTACATCTATAACATTTATTTTAAAAATATGTGCTGCATCACTTCCATTTGCATTTTATGTAATTACACAGTCTCTTATGACTTTATCCTCTATTGTGCTTCTAGACTTTTACTGGAGAGGTGTCTTGGGAAAGTCAGCAAATTCATGAGCTAGGTTCTTATCCTATACCAGTCACATCAATGCAGTTTTGAAAGCAACCTTATGAAATGACTCATTGTGCAGAGGGTAGCTGCTGGTGGGTTTTGCATATGATTAGAACTAAGAAAAAAAGTGACAAGCATATAGGAAAGACATTTTTGGGTTGGTTGGAACATTTATGAATGAAAATGTGAATTGAACATTTCTTCCCAGAAAGAGTTCTAGATTGTGTTTTTGCTTTCCGTATAATGGGGCAACCAGGGAAAGTATTGTCATAGTAACTCGTTTATAGGAGTATTGAAGAAAATGTGAGAGAATGCTCTTGAAATTTTTAATAGTTTTATAATTTAGTATTGTGGCATTCAGTTTAAAAAAAGGTGCTTTTCAAGAACACTTCAACCTCTAATAAATGGATAATAGGAATAGTGTTAAATTATTCACTATTACCACCTATAAAACTTCTTTAAAGACTTCTAGTTTTTGTGAGTGGGAGAGTTGCTACCTAGGATTGTAGGAGATATTTTGAATTCCTAATTTCTAGTTCATTTTATGTTCATACAATGAAGTTGATTATTGCAGTTGCAGTTGCTTCATGCTTGGAGCTCTAAAGTTATAATTGAAGTAATATTCTACCTGGCAGATGTCTAGGACTCAAGTCACACTTCATGCTCACTGATGCAAGGATCTTTCATCCAACACTGTTTTATGCTCTCACCCACTGGGTGAGTGCAGGGTATCTGATATCAAGTATAACATAACTGGAGATCAACAAAATGAATGTGTGATGTAGAGAGGAGGCATGCAGCAAAGTACTAATGGAGAAGAAATGAAATGAGAAAGAAGCAGATAGGGAAAAGAAAAAGGTGATAGGCACTAAAAGAAAATATGAAGTTAGCTTTAGGAATCAAAGAGATTGGAAAACTGTGATGCAGTTTAAAGCCAAAGAAGGGTTAAGAATAAGGTCAAAATGTTCAGGTCTTGAAATCCAAGTGAATTGGTAATAAATTCCCATTTCAGATAACTTTGGAGAGAGAAAATTGTATCTGGTGGGAGTAAA
>VMDO01039575.1:0-12535 GCA_007922755.1 Pedetes capensis
TACATGCATATATATCTTATATACATATGTACACACATCTATATGTGTGTGTACACATATATAAAATAAATTGTAAACTATTGTCACCCTATTGTGCTGTAGAACATGAGAACTCATTCCTTCTAGCTAACTGGGTTTTGGTACCTGTTGTCCAGCCTCCCTCTGTCTTTCCTCCCCTATCCTCCCTTTGCTAGCCTCCAGTGACCACTATTCTGTCTGTCCTCCTATGAAATCAACTTTTTAAAAGATAACACGAGTGAGAACATGTAGATTTCTCTTTCTGTGACTGATTTATTTCACTAGCATACTGCCCTCGGGTTCCATCCATCCTGCTGCAAATGACAGGATTTTATCCTTTAATGGCTGAATAATATTCCATTGTGTGTGTCTATATATGTATGTGTCTATAGATAAACATATGGATAAATATAGATATGTTGTTGTTGTTGTTAGGTGCCGTCGAGTCCAGCCCGACTCATAGCGAACCTCATAGGGTTTTTAATGGCTGACTGTTTCGGGATTGCCTTGGGAGTGGGTTGCCACATCCTTCTCCCATTTTGCAGTGCTGGGAATCGAACTCAGGATCTCAGAGACTACAGAGCAGCGCTCTACCAACTGAGCTAAACCCCAGCCCCATAGGTATATATACACATTTCCTTTATCCATTCCTCCACGAGTGAACACGTTGGTTGCTTCATTTGTTGGTGTTTGGGAATAGTGCTGCTCATGGGTTGGCGGGGATGCCTAGGTCCTCATGGGTGGGTGGATAGGGCCACCTGGCTGGCTTCTGGGCTGGGCTGGCTCTGCTGCTGGTGCTGGCAGTGTGGCTGCTTCATGGAAGGCTGGAGCGTGGCAGGTGTCAAGAGGGGCTGGGCATTAGGAGCCGGGTAGGGGAGGGTGCTTGTGGCTGGGTCTCTCTCGCAGGCAGTGCAGTGGTGTGGAGTTTTCGCCAGGTCCCCACACAGGGCTCAGGGCCTGTGAGGCCACAGGCTTCTGCAGCGGCAAGTGCCTCAGGTGTCCTTGGAGAAGGGGACTGCTGGGGGACGACCTGCTTACCCTTCCCTGCCACGTACAATCCCTCGTGGTTCCCGTTGACCTTGACTGGAGAGACAGGAGGCACACGCTGGGGGCTTAGTTTGTGTTCTCAAGGCCATCCTGGGTCTCCAGGATCTGCAACGTCTCTGCCACAGCCCGCTGTGTGCTGGCGCCCGGCCTCACATCCTTGGGTGAGGTGGCAGTGGCTTCTTTGTTTTGGTCCTTCTTCCATGGAAGGAAGTACTCCAGACCCCTCATGTCAGCCACCTTGTTCAGCCTTTTTTTGTTTTGCTCTGTTTGGTTTACTTTGTTGTTGTTCTTACGTGCCATCGAGTCGTGTGCAACCCTCATAGAGTCAACCCTCAGAGTTTTCCATGGCTGATTGTCTTGGGATTGCCTTGGCAGTGGACTGCCACGTCCTTCTCCCATTTTTCTGGTGCTGGGAACTGAACTCGGGACCTTAGAGACTGCAGAGCAGTGCTCTACCAACTGAGCTACATCCCAGCCTGGTTTGCTTTAGATGTCTTAAATCCTTAAGTGCAGGCAGTTCTAAGTCCAAAGTCTTGACTTTGAAACAAGCCAGTGATCACTTTGCTTTCCTGCCATAGTATTCTTCTCTGGAGGGGATGGGACTTCAGAAAGGACAAACAGAACAAGAAAAGAAAATTCAGTCACTTCTCACGCCACCTTTCTGAGCCTGTCTACCACGTAGATCTGGGTAGAAGACTTTAGCTCTGCCAGACGTGTCCCAGCTCCCAGGAGCATTGCAGTCTGGGGGACTCCCTCCAAGTCTCAGAGCTCAGTAGTTCTGGGCTCTGAGCAACACAGAGTCCTCTTCATTCTGCATCCAACACTGTTTCCACTTTGGGAGAGATGTGGTTGGATCTGGCTCTTCCAGTGGGCACTGAACAGGCAGAAAAGGAAGATGGTGGCCTTGGGCTCCTTAAGAACCAAGCAGACTGTCCTGAACAGGAGCCAATTTACTCCTCATACCAACTTTCTGTGCTTAGAGCATGAACTCTGGCCTCTGTTGATGGAATTCATATTCACAATAGAGTCAGGCATTGCCTGGCCCAATTCAAGATTATTTGGAAGGTCTTATCACCAGGGGCAACAGCATCTTACAGCATCTGGACTTGCTATTGAGTGTGTAAACCAAAATGAGTCCAGCGCTCAGTCTATTTTAATAAATCTCATTTCTGTTTTGCTCATTATGTCCACGTAGATGGCAATCAAAATTAAGTATGCATTATGATTTGGCCTGAGTTTCTGCAGGAGACTTGACTTTAAACAAATTCTTCCGACTTCAATTCTAGGCATTGCCTGTCTACAGAAGTTGAAGTCCTATCTGAGAAATGACCTTAACATGGAAATTTTATTTAGGAAAGGGAATTTGAGAGATTTATAACCTTTAGATTTATGAGCATTAAAAAAACACAGCTGGCAGAAATCGTATAGAATAGAGTTGGTATCAGCCTGGCAATTTAACTTGTGGATCAGCTTGGGGTTGTGAGTGGAAGAACATAATCTTCTATCTTCCTTTTGAGAAGCCATGTGGACTTGACATTAAATCATTTCAGCGTCTTAGGATTCTGGAAAGAGCAATCAACCAAAGCCGTAAAGAAAATAAAAAGGTTAGTGACATTCATCCGATTATTGGTGGAAGTCAGTTTGATCTTCAATGTAAGACACTGCTTGGATTCATATATTATGAAAACATAACAATAATGCAAGTATTTATCAGTTATAAAATACAGTCTAAGACCATATATTGGACCCCTGGGAATACCTTTAGGGCATAATGTGAAGGACCCGCACTAGAGATGCAGTTTTGCATGGCCCTGCCTTATGCTGAGGGAGTCAAAGTATAGAGGTGATGCCATCAAGTGATCTGGGAAGGTATTTTCTAGATTATAGAGACCTAGAGGGCTGGGATTTAGCTCAGTTGGTAGAGCGCCGCTCTGCAGTCTCTGAGGTCCCGAGTTCGATTCCCAGCACCCCAAAAATGGGAGAAGGACATGGCAACCCACTCCCAAGGCAATTCCGAAACAGTCAGCCATTGAAAACCCTATGAGGGTCGCTATGAGTCGGACACGACCCGACGGCACCTAACAACAACAACAACAACAGAGGTTCAAGGAACATAACTCATTCTTTCAGCAGATAAAGCAAATGAAGGTCACAGCAGGCATATGATATGTGTAGGGGTGGCACAGATGATTTGGGGACAGGGTGCTGAAGATAATTTGATGAGCAGCTCACTGTGGCTCCATTTCTAGGCAGGTCTTCTAGATTAAAATCAGATTACCTTCGTTCATTTTTCCTGTCAACACTAAGCACTCACTATGTGCCTCCCTGTGCTGGGACCATAGGATGGAGAGATCGGTCACCACAGCAACAGCATCTGGAGACCGAGGAGATCAAAATCCAGTTTGTTGCATTGCACGTATAACACAAGGAAAGCAAATTTCTTGTGCATCTGGCTGACGGTGGGGTTCTCTAGGTGGAGGTAGTGGGGAGGGGAGAATCTGAAGGCAATGCTTGTTGTTGTTGTTGTTAGGTGCCGTCAGTAGAGTCTGACTCATAGCGACACTCATAGGGTTTTCAATGGCTGACTGTTTCGGGATTGCCTTGGGAGTGGGTTGCCGGGCCCTTCTCCCATTTTGCGGTGCTGGGAATTGAACTCAGGACCTCAGAGACTGCAGAGAGCAGCGCTGTACCAACTGAGCTAAATCCCAGCCCAAGGGCAATGCTAGAGACTGGTTTTAAGAAGAGCCTGAAGGACAGGGAGGGTTGAAAGCCATTCACAAGAGCCGATGGTCCTGTCGGAGGACCAGAGGGTGAAATGCCTGAAGTTGCCAAAGGAATGGACGAGCTCAGGAAAAATGCCTTGTGCTCCTTGGGAAAGGGAGTGACATGAAAGCAGCGCAGGTGAGGGTGGGATGAATCCTTGTCCCTGCCATGGCAGAGTTTAGATTCAGGTGTTAGATCACGGGGTGGCAGCCCATCTGCCTGGCATCCCCTGTGGGGAGGTGCAGTCGTGAGCCAGCAACCAAGGGAACCCTCAGGAGCAGGAGAACCACCCCAGACTACTCACTTCCTCTGGGCTGCACGCATGAGGACTTCGCAGGCTCTCTGGTCAGACCCCCTGCCGCTGGCCTCGGAAGCTGACCCTGACTGGCACAGCGAAAGAGCAGCGTCTTCTGCTTTCAAATGAGGGTCCACAGAGACACCTGCACACCTGTGCTCATGGCATCACTGTTCACAATAGCCAGTAATGGAGTCAGCCCAGGTGCCCATCAGCAGGTGAATGGATGAAGAGAATGTGCTGTGTGTACGCGGGGAGGGGTTTTATTAACCATAAAGGAGAATGGGGGCTGGGATTTAGCTCTGTTGGTAGAGCGCTGCGCTGCAGTCTCTGAGGTCCTGAGTTCAATTCCCAGCACCGCAAAAATGGGAGAAGGACCTGGCGACCCACTCCCAAGGCAATCCCAAAACAGCCATTGAAAACCCTATGAGGGTCGCTATGAGTCGGACACCGACTCGACAGCACCTACCAACCTACCAACCAAAGAAGAATGAGATCTTATCATTTGCAGGAAAATGGAAGGAACTGGAGAGCATCATGTTGAGCTAAATAAACTAGGCTAAGAAAGATAAATATTGCATGATTTCTTTCATATGTGGAATCTGGAGGGGGGAAAGGATGATGTGATAGTCTTTGTTAAGTGCCGTGAGTCCGGGTCCAAGTCATAGCGACCCTGCGTACGACAGATGAAACACTATTGTGCTTCTCTAGGGTTTTCAATGGCTGATTGATTTTTGGGAGTGGGTTGCTGGGTCTGTCTCCCACACCTACAGCCTCTGGTGTTCCCAGGTGGTCTCCCATCCAAGTACTAACCAGGTCCAACCCTGCTTAGCTTCCGAGATCTGACGGGATCAGACACTACAGTGGTACAGGGGATGTGATAGTAGAAGGGAGATTATAAGGGAAGAGGAAGGGAACCAAGGGTGGAGGAAGGGAACCAAGGGGTGGAGGAAGGGAAAGTAAAAGAGGTTAATAGGAGGATGGATAGGGTCAAAGTATATTATATGCTTTATGGAAATACCACAATGAAATCCATTATTCTGTATAATTAATATTGCAGAGAAAGAGAGAGAGAGAGAGAGAGTGTGTGTGTGTGTGTGTCATAGAAGCCTGTAAGAGAGGTGACAGGAAGGAAGAGCTGAGTGGCCATTTTTCCTGGGAAGATCAGAACCCGGGTCTCACTGACAATGTAGGCTGGAGCGCAAGGGCTGCAGGTGAGGCTGACACCAGCTGACAGGTGAGGGCATTTGCCTGGGGCCTCATTTGGGCAGCAGCTGACTAAGAGACTTGCCACCATATGCATTCATGCATTAAATTAAATCCTGTACCTGATATCTGCTAATAAAATGCCTACTGTGTGCCAGACAGTGTGCTGAGCCCTAGGCTAGAAACATAAGTTTAAAAAGACCTCAGAACGTTGACATCCGAAAGGGAAAGAAGATTATGTTCTCCCACAATGCAGTTCAGTAAGGGATGTGGCCAGAAGCAAACACCCTAGGGGGCCGCCAACCCAGAGCCCACTGCCACTGAGTGGCAGAGAGCTACATTCTCATGGCACATTTTCATCTAGGCTCTTAATATAGGGCCTGCAGCCATAGCCCTGTGGCATCCGACCCCGTCAGATCTCGGAAGCTAAGCAGGGTCGGGCCTGGTTAGTACCTGGATGGGAGACCACCCGAGAAAACCAGAAGCTGTAGGCTTGGGAGAAGGACCCGGCAACCCCCTCCCAAAAATCAACCTGCCATTGAAAACCCTATGAACAGCAGAGAAGCACTGACAATAGTGCTTCCCCTGTTGTACAGAGGGTCGCTATGAGTCGGATACCGACACGACGGCACCTAACAACAACAACAACAACTTAATATAGGATCATATAAAGCGTAGATGAAAAATACTGTGCATCTTGCATGAAAGTTCTGCTGAAGATAGTATGTGCTGAATTGCCTTCTGCATAAAAGCTCTCACAAGCAGTTCTAAGAATTTAGTACAATTTTTTTTTAATCTCTCCTAATGAAGGCTTTGGGGGCTGGGATTTAGCTTAGTTGGTAGAGTGCTGTGCTGCAGTCTCTGAGGTCTGGAGTTCAACTCCCAGCACCGCAAAAATGGGAGAAGGACCTGGCAATCCACTCCCAAGGCAATCCGGAAACAGTCAGCCATTGAAAACCCTATGAGGGTCACTATGAGTCAGATACTGACTCGATGGCACCTAACAACAACAACAACAACAATGAGGCTTTGCTGAAACTTCTTTCAGACCAGGAGACTGCTATGACATTCTATTTCCCTTTTCACTTCAACTGCTAGGAAACTCAAACTCAGCCTTAGTTCATTATGGCCATAACCATTCTTGTCCTAGATTTTTAGTATAATTCTCTGTCCTCAGTATGATCAGTTTTTATTCTGGCCCTGTTATTTCTATATTTTCTAAAATTAACAAACTGAGATCCTTTCCAGAAACAGTCAAGTTATATATAATCATTATAGAAACTAAGCTGAGCATCATTTTTTGAGAGTAGCGCCTATGTTTGATAAGATTCTGGTATTTTTAGAGGTAGACTGTTGAGTCAATTTAAGGGGACACCCTATAAAATCACATCATGGAAGTACACATTGCTCATGTCCGATCAAGGTGGTTCTAACCCCTTCTCTGTAATTAACCGAGTGATTCTCCGATTTGCCTGTGTGGACCTGTTTCCCCCACTCCCTCCTTCTGTTTGAATACATATCTCAAGGTCCAGCACCAAAGAGAGGCCTCACTTGCTTAAACCTGTGTGAACTTGTCATTCTGACCCTCAGGATTTTTCTAGGACATTCTATATCGCTGTTGACCCTTCTTTCCCCTGCCTGTTCTGCTGCCTACCTTGGCTGCCCCTGGAGCAAATTGTAGTTGTTGTTGTTAGGCGCCATCGAGTCTGTATCTGACTCATAGCGACCCTACATACAACAGGTGAAACACTATTGTCAGTGCTTCACTGCTATTCATAGAGTTTTCAATGGCCAATTGATTTTTGGGAGTGGGTTGCCAGGTCCTTCTCCCAAGCCTGCAGCACCTGGTGTTCCCAGGCGGTCTCCCATCCAAGTACTAACCTGGCCCGACCCTGCTTATCTTCGGAGATCTAATGGGATCGGATGCCACAGGGCTATGGCCGCAGGCTCTGGAGCAAATACGTTAGCATTATCTCCCATCTGTTACCCATCCAACGTCAAGTAGGAATGGCCTCCACAATTTTCTGAGGGTTGAGTCTCAAACTGACTGAGTGTCTGGTAGGAACCCCGTCCATCTTCGGATGATGAGGAATTTACAAATTCAGTTCAAGAAGCCCTGAGGAATCTCACGGTGGCCACGGAAGGTGGGCTGGCATGTGGGTGGCTCTTAGAGGCCTAAATGACAGGGACATTATCTTGAGAGGTGTGAGCTGCCTTGTTCCTCCTCAGTCATGTCTTTTTTTTTTTTGTGGTACCGGGGGTTGAACCCAGGGCCTCGCACCTGCATGCTCTGCAAATGCTGGACCACTGAGCTGGGCCCCCAACCCATTTTTTAAACTTTTTTGAGACAGGGTCTCACTAAATTACGAAGACTGCCTCTGGTCTTGAACTTGCGATCCTCTCACCTCAGCCTCCCGTGCCATTGGCATTAAAGGCTTGCACCACCATGCCTGGCCTCAGCCACGTCTTAATTCCTGCTCTCTTGAGGTCACCTCTCTCATCTCGCCAGATCCTTCCCCGTAAAGGATGAAGAAAGGCTGATCTATGGCGGAGAAAATTACTTTCCTAGGAAATGCATTGGCTGCAGATATTCTCCCCGCCATACCAGGACCCACCTTCTACCTGCAGGGTGATTTGTTGGCCTTTGAGCCTCTTCGGGGTGGAGGGGAAAGAGGTAGAAATCACCGTCATAAAACCACAGGTCACGGCGGCTTCTCCAGTTCCCTCACTCTGCAATGACAAACCAGATTGCTGGCTCGGCATGGCAGGTCCCCCCGCGGACTCTGAAATATGAAACATGTAAGCACGTGTGTACACAGACATAAATAAAGCCATCCCCGCTCGCCGGAGCCAGAGACATCCCCGATATATAATCAACCGGGAGATTTGTCCAGGTGATATTTCCTTCTCCGCAAACATCCGCCCATATATTGCCGCATTGACAGCAGAATCCACTTTACAAGCGCCTTCATTTTCCGTAACAGTTACGGGGAGAAGTTTCTGCCTTGCCGAATGGCGGGGTTTGCGCGCAGGGACGTAAGGCCACGGCTGATTCTCTGTTATGACATCCATCTTCGCTTAGGAGGAGAGACGGAGTAGTTCTCTGGTCTTCCTGTCACCAGTGAGTTTTCCTCCCTCTTCTTCCAGGAAGATATATGTCACAACAGAGATCAGCCGCCAGGTAATTTCTCTTCCTCTATGCGCGGGGTATAAACATTGCTGGTTGCCGACAAGAACTTGGTACGGAGAGGGCAGAAGACTCCACTTGGCACCTGATTGCTGGGAGATTGTCGTGCGCGTAAGCAGCCAGCCACTGTGGGTCCCTTTGACAGCGTCCTTGTTCCCATGGATAGCAGCTCTCGTATGCTACTTGCTACTCCTCAAATCCCCTGCCGCCCCTGCGCCCCAGTGCCTCCTCCAATATCACCCATTTTCTCTGACCTTTCACCTTGAGAAAGGTCTCTCACCCTTTCACCTTGAGAAAGGGCCTAATTCTCCTTTTCACGCCATCCACATCTTGTCCCCGCGCTGCTGATGCAGCCCCTCTAGGCTTCTTTAGGGATTTGATTCATTTTCTCCAACATACATGGTCTCTCTGAATCGCCCCTCCATGCCGTGTCTAGCTGACAACTCAGTGGACCCTATGTGCCTGAGACCTCCCATGTCCCTCCCACCCTCCCTCCCATTCGCCAATATATGCTCCTCCCCTTCCGCGACCTCATCATCTTACATAACCTCCCTGCGGCCTTTGACTCCTCCCTCCTCACATTCTCTCTTTCCTTGGCTGCTGGAATGTCACTTTCTCCTTTCTCCTGGGGTAGATTCCTGGCTTATTTTGCTACTTCCCCCTTCCTGTCTCTTAAGTCTGGATTTTGAATCCACTAGGAATGCATTCAGTAATATTCAGCTTGCTTGTTGTTTGTTAGGTGCCGTCCAGTCGTGTCCGACTCATAGCGACCCTCATAGGGTTTTCAGTGGCTATTTCAGGATTGCCTCAGGAGTGGATTGCCACGTCCTTCTCCCATAATATTCAGCTAGCAGTGGCTAAACAAAGAGGACCCCCAACAGTGAACAGACATGGCCTTACTTTGGTGTTCAGTGAGGCCGTCTTGGACTCCTTCGTGGGCGGGCTTTCAGCCTCATATTTGTCACCTCATGTTTGCAAAATTGCTGCCAGCTAAGACCTCGTGTCCTCACAACAGCTTCCAAATCAGGAAGGAAGTACATGGACAAAAACCAGACTTGTCTTTCTTGGGCTTCCCCAGAAGAGTTTCCCAGAATTTCCCCTGTGTCTGCCTGAACAGAACTGTATGTTAGGCACCTATTCCCCTATGCATTAACATAGTGTAGAAAGGAGGTATCTAGCAAATCAAAGGGATTGCCATGATAGCACTGGAACAATCCAGAGCTACCCCCTGGGGATGGGAGAAGGGTCTATTTTCTCAGAGTTCAAGGAGTTACCATTTGCAGCAGGTTGAATGATGTCCCCCAGAAAGTATTTCTAAGTACAAGCTCCCACACCAGTAAGGTGAGATAGGAATGAGACCTTATTAGGAGATAGAGTCGTCGTGCTGCCAAGAAGCTCCTTAGCTTCAGGGCGGTCTCAGGATGGTCCTAGATTTCTGAAGTACCTTCAATACACCTTCAATGACTGATGTCCTGGTAAGAGAAAAAAGAAGAGCAATTGAGAACTAGAAAGATATTCAGGAAAGGCACAGGGGAGAAGGCCATGAAGATGGTGCCAGAAGCAGAAGTGGCAGAGCAGCAAGCTGGTGGGTGGCAAGACCCCTTGGAAGCCAGAAGAGGCAAAGAAGGATCCTCTCCTGGAGCTTTGGAAGGAGCACTGCCCAGCCTACGCTCTGACTTTGGACTTGGCTTCTAGAACTGTGAGACTAAATTCTTGGGTTAAAAAAAATTGTTAGCGTATATTAACTGTACAAAACAATGGGTTTCATTATGACATTTTCGTACAAGTATGTAATGTACTTAGCTTGTATTCAGCCTCCTTGTTACCTTCTATTATTCTCTCCTCCTTCCTCCCATTGGTCCCCTTCCTGTTCTCAAATAGTCCTTCTTGTACTTGTAGGTTTGTTCATTTTCTAAAATCTAGATTCCTCATATGAGAGGAAACGTGATATTGTAATATTTGTCTTTCTGAATCTGGCTTAGTTTGCTTAACATGATGATCTCTAGTTGCATCCATTTTCCTGCAAATGACATCATTTCATTCTTCTTTATTGCTGAATAATACCCTATTCTGTATATAGACCATATTTTCTTTTATCCACTCATTGGTTCTTGGGCATGGAGGCTGATTCTGTAACTTGGTTATTGTGTAATTCCTGTTGTTTTCAGCCCCAAGGTTGTGTTATGGAGCCCTAGAAACTAATATACCATGCTACTAGCTGAAGTCCAAATTGGAATTCTGTGAGCAGGGAAGGCTGGATAGCCTAGATGGCTGTCAGACAAATAGTGGGTGGTGTCTGCCAGATATGCCCCTGCTATTCTGTCCTTGGGTGTTTTGTTTCACAATAAATTTTTTTTTGTTCAGTATTGGGGGTTGAACCCAGGGCCCCAGGCTTTCATGCTCTGCAAGTGCTGGACCACTGAGCTGCACCCTCAGCCCATTTTCTTACTTTTTTGAGACAAGTTCTCGCTAAGTTACGCGACTGCCTCTGGTCTCGAACTTGCGATCCTCCTGCCTCTGCCTCCCAAGCCACTGGGATTACAGGCATGCGCCACTGCACCTGGCGCTTCACAATAAATTTTTCTAGGTTGACCTCATCCACTTCCATTACCTTCAAGCCAGAGACTGTCAACTCAGTCTCCACCATTCCTTCTCACACGAGCTTCAGACCCACCTTTCTTCTGAGACTGACACCAAGAAACTCTGTTAGACAGTGTGAGCACCTGAGCTCATGGGCTCTCGAACCAAACCAGCCCTCCTTCCCAAAACCAGTTCTGCCCCTGGTCCATCCACCTCATTGCCTAAGCACATAATGGTTCTTGAGTATCTACCTTATGGTATAGATTTTAGTGTCTAGGGAGAAGGCAGAGTCTTGCTGGAGAATTTGTGATTCTCCTGCCTCAGCCTCCCAAGTGCTGGGAGTACAGGTGCGCCCCACTGCCCCCTGCTTTATGTAAGTTGACTTTATGGACTTGGTTTTGGAACTGTGTTTCCCTAGTAGTAAAATTTTTGGAGGGAATGTGAGCATCATAAACCTCCATAAACCCTCTTATTGGTGCCCCCAGCAGCTCCTTCAAGTCTGATATCCAGCTAGCCTTCAAACCATCCAGAATTCTGCTTTCGAAGTCTTTCTTGGCTTGCTCTTCATTTGTCTTGGCTAGAATAGGCACTGAAGTCTAATGCATTTCTTAATCAGCCATGCATCACTAAGAGCCCATCATGATGATGTCTTATATACCAGTGTTTAATCAACTGCTAACACTTTGGAAGTTAAGTGTTAGTGATCCAAGTTTGAGACAAAAATGTCTTGTTTCTCGCTTGGTAGCCTCTGTAGTCCATTTAATGAAGGCCCTAAGGATGTAAAGGCTGGGATTTACCTCAGTTGGTAGAGCACTGAGCTGCAGTCTCTGAGGTCCTGAGTTCAATTCCCAGCACAGCAAAAATGGGAGAAGGACCTGGCAATCCACTCCCAAGGCAATCCCGAAACAGTCAGCCATTGAAAACCCTATGAGGGTCGCTATGTGTCGGATACCGATTCAATGGCACCCAACAACAACAAGGATGTAAGGTGGATCGCTAAAGACCCAAGCAACCCATGAGTATTTGTAGCTACTTAGTGTGAAGCAGGATTTTTCTTGACCTTAGAGCTGGGGCAGGAATAAGACAATGATTGATTTATAGTCCATACATTCTGGTTATTTTTTTGGCTGGGGGGGTCAGTCAAAATACCTTCATTGTTTGTTGGCTTCCTGTCATGTAAATTTTATCAGTAAGAATGGGTATCTCAAGTATTAACTGCTTACAATCCCACTTCACCTGTTAGGCCCAGGGCTGAGATTTTAAATGCCAATTCACTGTTGAAAGAGGGCCAACCTGGGCTGGGGAAGTAGCTCAGAGATACAGTCCTGGCCTAGCATGTGCAAGACCCTGAGTCCAATCCCCAGTACTGCACTCAGAGAGAGGGAAAGATTGAGATAGAGAACGAGAGAGAGAGAGAGAGAGAGAGAGAGAGAGAGAGG
>VMDO01039576.1:0-12581 GCA_007922755.1 Pedetes capensis
CAGTTTGTATCTGAGTGTTAACTATGCTTATGAAATATTTGAAGAATCGTTATGTAATCGTTCCATATCTTGTTATCTTTCCATTTCCTGGACTTTTATTTAGCTGTGTTGCATGAAATTCATACATAATTTTTTAATATTTATTTATTCAACCGTTGCCTGTAAGCAGCATTAGTCAAAACTAAAAAGATCTGAGTTGTGCAGGTTTATCTGGGGAGGGGTGGGATGCAGGGGTCAAGAATACTTTGGATCTATAACAGTGGTTAGGTCATTAACCAACATCTCAGTAGAACACTTTTCAGACAGCAAGGGAGATGGATGCGGTTGTCTTTCCCCTCCATTTAGTTTTTATGGTTATTTATTCACAGATGACGTGGGCAGACTGTCTGCAGAGATAAAATGTGGATAAATTACGAGCAAATGTGACTCTCCATTGGCTGGGATATTCAAAGTGCTCTCAGGAATTAAGTGGAAAGTAGGTCATTTGAATCATAAACATTTTTAGCATTCGTTCTATAAATGAAGCTAACACGTACTTATTCTAAACGTGCAGGGGGAGAAAATTGGCTTGAAATAGGATAAGGAAGAGAGTTAAACAAAACAGAATTATTAAACCATCCCAGTTTCCACACCTCTATGAGTTTCAGTAGGTGGTCTCCTTCTGACAATGTCCAAACCAGCAGGAGAGTCTACTAATGAAAGACAAGATGCATGTGTTGACATAGCATTAAATGACTGGTTTGTCATTCCCCCAGGATGTGAGCTGTAGATTCCATGCAGTAGTAGCTCAAACTAACTGCTTTTTCCCTCTTGTTTTCTTAGCTTTAACTTCACACACAAATTAACAGCTTTCTGTTTGCCATTTGCATGTTTATTTCATGCTATGCTTGATTAAAATTAAAATTGGTCCACTAGTTAATGCACTTCAAAATTTAGTACAGTATTTCCTCAAAGACCTGTAGGATGACTTAACGAATATGGAGTGAAATTCCCTTCTTTACATCAAATTAAATGTAAGCTGTCTATGCTCAGTATTGCAAGGGTACATTGTGTATGACATAAATTGAGAACACTCAACATAAAAGATGGTTTTATGTCTTCTGTGTCTAAAGGTACACAGTATGATTGGCTAGCTCTGGAATTTTATTCCTGCTTTAAAGTACCAAAAGGATTTTTAAGTTAAAATACTACATATCTATTGCACTGTGTCCCTGAATATACACAGAAAAAGGACCTAAAAAGATCAAAGTTCAAGTTTTCTTTTGAAAAAGAGACTCTTGTAAGAAAACAATCTTTTACTTATTATCACCATGGATATATCCATGAGCTCAAGAGGTCATATTGTCATTCAAATTCTTTAAAGTCAGTAATTCAGAGTGAAAGAATAATCAAAGGTAAAGCACACTCTTGAGGGGAATGCAATTTAGTTAACTCTGGCAGCAATAGTATCAGGTGGATACCTGTGGACAAGGAAATAGAACCGTGACCTGCTCAAATAAAAAACTGGGATTATATTGGTCTTTAAGGGTTTTTTCTAATTATTATCACAGGAATTATTGCTACTGCTAACTGCTAAGAGATATAACACAAAGATCATTTACAAGATTAGACTGACTTTGGCCACTATTATTGCTTAGGTGTATACTGCAGACTCAGATTGACATAAATTCATTAATTTTGGTTTGTAAATTATTGACAAGAAAAATAATCCCCCTGGAACACCAGATGTTGGACACTTAACCTACATGAGTATGAATTCACCTATGTTTTTTTGCAGCAATACTTCTAAAGTCCAACACTCTGGTTTATTCTAGGTGTCACTTTGTTAAAGTGAGAAACTTTGTTTTGTTTGAACAGATTCAAATTTTAGAAATATATTGAAGTTGAGTACTATTTAAAAGCATAGACATATCTAATAACTTCAAATCAAATTTCCAGATATTTCTGCTAAATATTGTAGTATTGATTAGATTATTATCTTTTTGTTACAGCAAAGCTGATAATTTTTTTTTTGCATTAAGTTAGTAAATCAGCACTGCAAACTTTAATGAAAATGTTAGCACAAATGGCTCTTCCATCAACTGTCAAGTCACAGATATAATCCAATTTAAAAATTATGCCAGTTTAAAAAAAGAAAATAAGATTTGATTTAAATAGAATTAAATTAAACAGAACTGTGAATATTATACTGTGCCTACCCTTGAAGCCATTGCAATGTGGTTCAGATCCGGTCAGATCTCGGAAGCTAAGCAGAGTTAGCCCTGGTTAGTCCTTTGATGGGAGACTGCCTGGAAACACCAGATACTGTAGTCTTGGGAGAAGGACCCAGAAACCCACTCCCAAAAATCAATCCACCATTGAAAATCCAATGAATAGCAGAGAAGCACTGACTATAGTGTTTTGCCTGTTGTACATAGGATCACTATGTGTCAGACACAGACTGGATGACACCTAACAACAACAACTCTTGTTAGTTATATTAATTTTAAATTATATATTAAATATTTAGCACCTACTGAATCAATGCTTATGGTACTATGAGGAAATCAGACACGAATCATAGCTATTTACAATAAAAATCCAACATTTCTCTAAGAATAATGTTTTATTGTATGGAATATCATTTATTTGGAGGTTAAAAACATTGACTATATAGAGTTAGATAGAATGTATTCAAATATGGGACAAGTCAGGGTCAAAATTTCAAACTGAAAAATTGATAATAAGTTATAACACTTGAATTCTAATTCTATATTTCCATCTAGATGAGATATAACAAATTCTCATTTACCTTTCCTCAAAAGTTCCACCTCATCTTTTAATACAGTTGCATAGTTTGCTTTCCCCCATGTGTCTGTCAGCTTGTCATGCTTTGGGGGCTTGCATGTTGCTGTGATGCTGGAAGCTATGCCACTAATATTTCAGATACCAGCAGGGCCACCCACGGTGAACAGCGTTCATTTGAGCTTCCAGACTAAGATAGACTACGGAAAAGGATCTAACAGCCCACTCCCAAAACAAGTGGCCACTGATAACCCTATAAATAGCAGAGAAACACTGTTAAATATAGTGCCAGAAAATGAGCCCCCAGGGTGGAAGGCATTCAAGAGACAACTGGGGAAGTGTTGCCTCCTCAAAGTAGAGTGTACCTTAGTAATGGGAATGGAGTAAAGCCTCTGGGACCTCCTTTTGCTGATGTGGCACAATGCAAAATAAGAAGAAAGGTAGAGTCTGCACCAGTGGGCTCAAATATAAAAAAAAAAAATTGTGTCATGACACAGTGTTGTGTAGTGTTTGGTTCTGTTGTACTTAGGGTTGATATGAGTCAGCTGAGACTCAATGGCACCCAACAATATAGTCTCTTTACCTTCTCCACATTTTGTTTCCTTTTTGCTCTTCTCTTATGTAACTTTACCTAACTAGATATTTGAACACAACAATTTAAAAAAATCTAAGGATATGCACTTATTCATCTTTTTATCCTAGGCACTTATTATATCAGAGTGGATATTGTTGTTATTATTATGGTGCCCTCGAGTCAGCTCCAACTCATAGCAACTATATGTACAACAGAAGGAAACAATCCCCAACTTCCTGCCAGGCACAGGATCTTTTTTTTTATGTTTAAGCCCATTGTTGTAGCCATTGTGTCAGTCTATCTATTTGAGGATCTTTTTGTTATGTTAACCTGCTAGTCCCCAAACATGATGTCCTTCTCTAGAGATTGGTCCTTCCTGACTACATATGTAAAAATAGATAAAATGCAGTCTAGGCATGCTTGCTTACAAAGAGCTCTAACTACAGAGTGAGCTATTTTGAAGTATATGTAAGGCTTTATATTTTTGGTTTTTATGGTAATAAGGGTTTAACCCAGGGCCTCACACTTGTGTGCTTTGCAAGTGGTATACCACTGAGCTGCAACAGGAGCCCGTTTTTTCAACTTTCTTGAGGTAAGGTGTCACTAAATTACACAGACTGCCTCTGGTCTTGAACTTGTGATCCTTTTGCCTCTGCCTCCCAAGTCGCTGTGATTACAGATGTGCACCACTGCACCTGGCTCTTTTTCTTTTTCTTTGTCCTTCTCTTCTTCACTCTCCTTTCCTCTTTTCTTTCATTAGGTTTTATTCTGTTTTACCCCTCTTCTTTGATGATCAACACTTCTGTACTTTCCATTATTATGTATTATGTTGTTATTAGGTGTGTCATCTAGTTGAGTTGGATTCATAGTGACCCTCATAGGGTTTTCACTAATTGATCATTTCAGGATTGCTTAGGGAGTGGATGGCCACATCATCCTTCTCCCATTTTGTAGTGCTGGGGATCAAACCTGGATCCTCCAAGTGTGTGAATGAGCACTCTATCAACTGAACTAAACCCCAGCCCATTATATATTATGTTGTTTTTGTTGGGTGACATGGAGTTGGTATCCAACTCAGTGATTCTACGTACAATAGGCAAAACAATATTCTTACATGTCAAAAGAGACAGTAGAAATTGCCCTGGAATGTCGAGCTAAAGTAAAAGGGAGACATGGTCAAGTTAAGGAACTAAACAGAAGGTTTCAGAAGGCAGCTCGATAAGACAAAAACAAATATTATAATGACATGTGCAAGGAGCTGGAGGCAAAAACCAAAAGGGAAGAATGCACTCTGTGTTTCTCAAGCTTAAGGAAGTGAAGAATTTTTAATTTAATTAATTTAATTTTTTAAAGCCTTGAGTGGCAGCAATGAAAGATTCTACAGGGAAAATATTAGATGATGCAGAAAACATCAAAAAGAGATGGAAAGAATACACAGAGTCATTATACAAGAAAGAACTGATAGATGACCAACCATTCCAAGAGGTTGCATATGAAGAGGAACCAATGGTGTTGAAGGACGAAGTGGAAGCTGCTTTGAAAGAACTGGCGAAACCCAAGGCTCCAGGAATTGATGGGATACCAATAGAGATGTTTCAAGAAACAGATGCAGCACTGGAGGTGTTAACATGTTTATGCCAACAGATTTGGAAAACAGCTACTTGGCCAACTGACTGGAAGAGATCCATATTTGTGCCTATTCCCAAAAAAGGGGATCCAACTGAATGTGCAAACTATCGGAAAATATCATTAATATCATTAATGATATTAATATCATTACTATCTCACACAAGGAAAATTCTACTAAAGATCATTCAGAAGTGACTGCAGCAGTATATAGACAGGGAATTACCAGAAAGTCAAGCAGGATTCAGAAGAGTGCAGGGAAACAGGGACATCATTGCTGATGTCAGGTGGATATTAGCTGAAAGCAGAGAATATCAGGAAGATGTCTATCCATGTTTTTTTGACTATGCAAAGGCAATTGTTTGTGTGGATCATAACAAATTATGGATAACACTTTGGAAAATTGGAGTACCAGAACACCTGATTGTGTTCTTGAGAAATCTGTACATGAACCAGGAGGCAGTTGTTCGAACAGAACAAGGAAACACTGCGTGGTTTAAAGTTGAGAAAGGTGTGCACCAGGCCTGTATACTTTCACCCTATCTCTTCAATTTATATGCTGAGCAAATAATCCAAGAAACTGGACTTTATGAGGAAGAACGCGGCATCAAGATTGGAGGAAGACTCATTAACAACCTGTGTTATTTAGATGACACAATTCTGCTTGCTGAAAGTGAAGAGGATTTAAAACATTTACTGATGAAGATCAAAGATCATAACCTTCAATATGGGTTATGACTAAACATCAACAAAACAAAAATCCTTACAACTGGGTCAGCACGCAACTTCACAATAAATGGAGAAAAGATTGATGTTGTCCAAGATTTTGCTTTGCTTGGTCCTCTAATCAACACCCATGGAAGCAACTGCCAAGAAATCAAAAGACACATTGCTCTAGGAAAAGCTGAGGCAAAAGATCTCTTTAGAGTATTGAAAGCAAAGATGTCACATTGAAGATGAAGGTGCGTCTGACTCATGCCATATGGTATTTTCAGTCATATCATATGGTTGCAAAAGCTGTGCATTGAACAAGGGAGACAGAAAAATAATTGATGCTTTTGAATTGTGGTGCTGGAGAAGTCTATTGAATATACCATGGACTGCCGAAAGAACCAACAAATCTGTCCTAGAATAATTGCAACCAGAGTGCTCCTTGGAAGCAAGAATGGCCAGACTGCGTCTTATATACATTCGGACATGTAGTCAGGAGAGATCAATCCCTGGTAAAGGACATCATGTTTGGGAGAGTGGCAGGTCAACTCAAAAGAGGAAAACCCTCCACCAGATGGATTGACACAGTATCTGCAACAATGGGCTTAAACTTAAATAAAATGGTTTGCCTGGCATAGAATCGGGCAGTGTTTCTATCTGTTGTACATAGGGTCACTATGAGTTGGACTCTACTCGACAGCACCTAACAACAACAACCACTACATGGGACGGCAATGTGACCGCTTCATTTGTATCTCTCACTTGTAAATAAATGTCTCCATGAGTATATATAGTAGAAAGGCTCAGGGTCACATATCTAGCTCACTTTGTAATGGAGGTGAAAATTTGAACATTATGATACTGCCAAACATTCCAAGTTCATTTAAAGAATAATATATAGCTACTAATATGAAAATATGTTGATTTCAAGTTCATTTGGCAATCTAGCTTACATCTTTCTTTTGTTGCTGGTGTTAAGTCCTGTTGAGTTGGGTCTGACTCCCAACAATCCTATATCCAACTGAATGAAACACTCGCCAACACTCTGCCTTGCCTTGCACTATCCTCACTGCTTCTCTGCTATTCATAGGGCTTTTTAATGCTGGAATGTTTTGAGAAAGGATTGCCCGGTCCTTCTCCCTAGTTTATAGATCTGGTATTCCCTGGTTGTCTCCCATCTGAGCACACACCAGCTGACCCTTCTTAGCTTCTGATGTCCAGTGGGATCAAATGTCAGGTGCTGTAGCTACAGACTCCATCTTTCTAGAAATACAGAAATCATTCCTTTTTATCACTATAGGCCAGATAGTTGGAAAGCTAACACGTTATAAACGTTCATAATTTGCATTATTATTACTAATTCCAAACACTACATTTATATGTTGGCTTCATTGATTCACTGACTCATTTAAAAATAGTGTCTATCCTCTATTCACTATGCACATATTAAATTATCAAAATAAAATGAACAATGACCAAAAATACAACTTAAACAATAAGGGCTTGAACTTGATTTAGAACAACTTTGTGTGTGGCTTGTTGCATAATAGATTTTTTCTTTATGTTTTGAAATCTTCCCTTTAAAAAAAAATTACAGTTTATGTACAGGAAACTGATGTCTCGAAAGCTAATCTTCTATTATGAAAAAGGTTCTGAAATGTTCTGCCCTATATAACATAAACATATATAAAGTAGGAAACTTTTCCTCAGAAATTATTCTTATCTATCCAGAAAATCTGGCAACATTCTGATTTTCCTTTAACAAAATTTGTAAAATCTAATTTAGCATATCCAAAAATATATTTTCCATAGACTTCTCCAGAGAATATTACTCAAAATATATCATCTATAGCCAAATAGTCTTCTGACATGTTATATATTGCTGCAGACTAGCTGCAGCCTAGATAGAATCCAGGGTTTCCCGAAGGCGGATGAGGAGTCGGCTGGGTAACAAACACAGCAGCTCAGAGGCACTGTGATCTTGTTCCATTTATTTCCAGATTATCCAGCCTTTTTACACAGAATTACAATTCATTAAATCTTATGAAAGGTCAGAAAAAGACAAGGAAGTTGGTTGCATTGACGGAATCACCTGATCAATTGTCACATGAGTGTCAGGTGGTAATCAAAGTGGAAGAGGAATTTGAGACAAAGTGTGATTATTTTAAAGAAGTAAACCAAGATGACCTGAGCATCTGCATTTCCTGTAACAATTGACTATTCTTAATCTTTATGTAGGAATTTAGGGCAGTTAATTGCCACCTGTGTGTCACCCCATTGAGTCTGTTGTTATGAAGAATGGGTGCTTTTGCTTACTGTAGAGCTGTTGGTACAAAGGCTTTTGTTTAAGGAGTTTATGCTGTTGGAAGCCATTCAGGGATTTCCATTCAAGAAAGCCTGGGGCTTGTCAACTCCCAATCTGAATTAGCATTGCGCATAGAGGCAGAAGATTATTTTTCATTAATATTTCTAGAAATCTACAATAGTGACCAATTAAAATTTAAGAAAAAGAAAAGATGGGTTTCCAAGTCCTTTTCCATGAAGAGACCTTTTTGGAGGTACTATTCCCCTCTCGGCAGACTTTCCCTCTGAGGCTAGGAGTACTCCTCCCCTTTCAGTGGATTTTCCTTCCAATGCCTTTATTAAAGATACTGTTCCTCATGTGGGGACTCTGTCTACCCATCAAGAGTAGATCTGGACCCGGCAATATATCATATATGCTTCTTGCAATTTTATTACTCAAATTAGTATATTAAATATCTCAGAAGTCTGGCAATAAAAAAGTTTTTGAATTATGAACATTATCTTCTTGATAAATAAATGGTACCTTGACTTGGTAAACATTTCATCACTTACTTTTTCTTTTGGTCATGTGGTATGGTCACTTTGATCTTTGCTAAAGGTATGCTATCTGGCATGAAGTAAATGGTTTTTGTTGTTGTTGTTGTTTGTTTATTTTTTCCTTTTCAAGTAACTCTTTCCATCTGAATGCTTTAAAGAGCTAAGAAATTTGAATAAGATGCTTTTAGTTCCAGGCTGTACTAGACATGATTTGTTGTTCCCCATTTAGAATACTAACCCATTGATTTGAGTATATTTTATTACTAAACTTACCTGGAGTGACTTGAAAACTTTATTTGCACATTGCAGTTTGCTTAGGCATGTGTTACTTGATCTTTTTCAGTATATATATTTTTTCAATACTTGGGGGTTGAATCCAGGACCTTGCACATACTTTGCAAGTATTCTACCACTGAGTTGCACATACGGCCTATTTTTCATTTTTTACTTTGACTCAGGTTCTCACTAAATTATGTAGACTTCCACTGGCCCCAAACTTGCAATCTCCTTCCTCTTCCTTCTGAGTCACCAAGATTACAGGCATGTGTCACCATGCCCAGCCAGTGTACTTAATTATTAGTGAGTCTTCATTTATTTGTTTATACCCTGACAACACACTCACTCACGTGTTAAATCTTCACATCTTCTGAATCTTTCCACTGTGTCACTTATATTTTTCTTCAATATGACATTTTGTAATTCATTTATTCATTTGTTTAATACTTTCCATTTTTATTCTATTAGTCTTTTTGGACATTAACTTCAGTGTCACCTGAGTTCATGCTTTTCTTCAACTTATTTAATAAAATTTGCAAGTAAAAATTGAGATTGCTCTTTGTATATGCATATGTGTGTATGTACATGTATGTTTGTGGCGAGCTTGTTTTAATCTGAAGATTCACTTTATTCCCTTACTGATTTTATTTTTCTGTCATGTTGCTTATCATTCTCTTCTAAATAGTCTATTGCCTTGAGTGTTTGCTACGTTGAGTATGACTTTTACGCTATTATTTTTATTCCAGTATTTGGGTTCCCATTTGTAACTTTCAGTAGCTAGTGGGTTTGGGGACATTTGAATGTACATCATATATCCATCATAAGCCATTTTTTGACATTTGTTGTTACTGTTGTTGTTTTGAGACAATGTTTCACTCTGTAGCAGTGTCTGAGTTTACTGGGATTGCAAATGTGCATCACCATGCCCAGCTAGAGCTATTTCTTTTGCCCTAGTAATTTTATATATTTGAAAATTTTTAGTGTGTAACTTAATGGGGTCCATTATGACATTTCCATTTATGCATATCAAAAAAGACATTTTTTATATCCTTAGAGCAATAAAAATGGCTATAAAGTATTTTACAGTAGACTGGAACAAACAAACAACTGCTTAGGAAGACAAAAATCACACCTACCATACAAATCATAGAATAGAGCGGGAGAAGGGAAGTAAGAAGAACACATTGAAGTGTATTGCATTATTCAAAGTGAAAAACTTTATGGATAGAAGGAATATCTTGTTCAAGATGTGGAAACATGGATAATTTTATGAAATGAAAAAAGGTAGCATTGACAGAAATAATTGATAAGCAGATATAGTAATGGAATAAGAGAGAATCATCACATATAATTTCTGTGATTTTGTTGTTTTGAAGCAGGTGCATGATAGATTACATTTATGCAAAGAATGGAAACATTGTAAGAGCAGTTATGGAAAAGATAACCCTGTTTTTAGTTGCAAACATGCTAAGTTTGGATTTTTCAAAAGAAAATATGAAATAAGGGGGAAAAAAAGCTAGGCAGGATAAGCAGACTAAACTTTTTCTCTTTATAAATAAAAATAAGTCATTAATAAAAATGGCAGTCACTAGTTTAAATGATGGGACAGCCATTTTGATTGTAGTAAAGATGAAAAAAACTGCAAATGGAAGAGAACAACACCCTATTGGGGAAAACACAAAGTAGGAGAGTTGTGTGTCAGTAAACCCAAGGGAAAGTAGTTTAAAGAAGAAGTACTGAAAATGTAACTGTATCCATTAAAAGTAGATCAGTGGTTGCCTGGAGAGAGGAAAGGATGAAGATAGAGTCAGAGAGAAAAAAAGAACAAAAAAACAAAAACTCTTTTGGCTGGTGTGCTTGCTTATTATTTTGACTGTAGTGAAGTGATGATTTCACAGTTTTGCATACAATGAAAATTATCCAAAGGTACACTTGAGTACCTAGTATTTTGTAAGTCACTTATGCCTCAATAAGAAGAAATTTGAAAGTTTAAAGACACATGGAAAGTTTCTAGGGTCAAGTAACTAGAAAGAAAAATTACCAATGAGTTTAGTTACATGGAAGTGAGCACATCATTATTCAAATAATGAAACCAGATCTTGCAAAAGGCTGATATGTGAGGGAAAAGAGAAAAAGTGGTGATAGAAATTTTAGAAAACTTACTGCAGGAATTTGACTCTAAGCTGTGGCTTGAAACCCTCAAAACTGATTGAGTTGGAGCAATTGTCAGTTTCACGTTGTTTAACACTCTCAGAGATCATGGTCCTTACTTCTTTGATGTGTCTTGAAAACTGCTGGTTCATACTTTCATCCAATTTTTGGTTGTATTTTTTCCCATAAGTTTGAACTAGTTGATTTTTTTCCCCTACAAATCTGAAGTTCAACCTAGTTTCTGGTATTCCATTTTGTGTGAATGCAGAAGTCCACTGCTTATCTGGTTTCTGGTGCACTGAATGTGATTTGCGAAAACGCAAAATGTCAAGAATCAATCTAAGGGTTTGGATATAACTACTATGATATGAAGTGCTATTGATTCAGACAGGAAAGACTCCTTAACGCTTTTTTAGATGTAGTATTATTCTTCATCTAGAGTTTTCCAATCCATCTCCAAATGTTCATCAACAGGATTGTGAATTTGAGGCCAGAAGCAACCTGAGCTACTTAGCAAAATGATGTCTCAAAATAAAAATTAAAAAAGGGGCTAGGACGCAGCTCACAAGTCTCAGTTCAGGACCGGGAACTTATCTAGCATATGTGAGACTCTGCATTCACTCCATTCTGAGTGCTACAACAAAACAAAACTAATAAATAAATAAAATAAAAAAGTAAAAAGTAAATAACAAAAAAGCACAAGCTTTGTAATACAGTATCAGTATTATGGTATCAGAAAATTATTTCCTAAGTGTTCTAAAGTTCACCCATGGTTGAAAACAAATGCTTTGTTATACTGCAGGTTTTGCTTTAATATGCTTATAATTCACTCAGTGATCATATGAAATTAAAATTCTTACTCAGTATGTCAGGATGATAAAATTAGTATTTTCTAAACAATATCTCAGGAGTGTCCAATGTTCCTAATCTATATTTTCCATGGTGAAGCACTATTCAAATTAGTGATAGATCTATATTACAGTGAAGCTTAATCCAATATACCATATGCAGTATTTGCATTCACTCTTTATGAAGTAAAGGATTCATTGGTTAACAAAACTTGGCAAACAGTAAGGTGCATTCCTGTAATCCCAGCTACTCAGGAGGCTCAGACAGGAGGATCTCAGGTTTGAGGCCAGAGGCAGCATGCACAAATTAGCAAGATGCTGTCTCAAAATATAAAAAAATAAAAAATAAAGTGCTGAGCATGGTGCAGTTCAGTGGTGGAGTGTTTGTTTACTGTATGTGAGGCCCTGGGTTTAAACCCTGGTTTTAAGAGGGGTAAAAAAAAAGTTTAGGAAGATTTCTTTGTAGCAAGATTTTTCACTATTGATGACTTCCTAAAATTACTTCCCAAACCCATTTTCATGGAATATATTATATGACTAAGGAATTGCAAAACCTACTCCCCATACTAATGAAGAGGTTGAACTATCTAAAAATAATTTTTGTTAGTTACTTAGGAGCTTAAAATTTTACTGACACCCTATTTAACACTCTATTCTCAGTTGATTCACCAGGTAAGAGTCCAAAGTTATTTACAAATCCTAATAGATATTACAAAAGACAAAGTAATCATGTGTTTGTACTGTGAAGTGATTATATTGTGTATATACAT
>VMDO01039577.1:0-12583 GCA_007922755.1 Pedetes capensis
GATCCACCATGATAAAAAATCCTTTGGTACAGGCCCTGCCATCTATTCCACTGCATGCCTGACCTGCTGCCACATTTTCTGCATCTATGGACTGAGATCCTCTAAACAATGAGCCCCAACAAATAATTCCTTTCATAAGTTTGTTTCTGTCAGATATTTTGCCACAATGACACAGAAGCTGATTAATACATGTGCTTCCAATGTATAATGGCACAGAGTAAACATCCCCATTCCAAAAAGGAGGGATAGGGGCAAAGAAAGAACAGGAGGAACCAAGCAAGACTGAAATCCAGCAGGATAGAAATTAAATTCTGTAGCTCCATGTCTGGCATCTGGGGCAGATGGTGGCATGATACGACTCCTAACACACCTGGGCAGCCCCTCCCTATGGCCTTGCCATTGGTAACCCCCATGGCCTCTCTTGTGGACCAGTTCCACTCATTTCCAGCAGCTTTCTTTGGCAGACACTCCACATTTCTGGCATCGCCAACATCCTGGGATCTCCATAGAAGCTGTGAGAGAAACTGACAAAAAACAACTTAAAGGCTCCATGCACTTGATCAGAACATCATAGTGGCAGGTGCATTTGGTAGAGGGCAGCTGTTCACATCATGACAGAATAGGAAGAAGACAGCAAGACGGGAAGTAAGGGCTGAGTAGAACCTTCAAAGTCCTGCCCCAGTGACTTAGTTCCTCTACTTTGTCCACACCTTTAAAGGATTCACTGCCTCCCAAAATAGCGCCACCAGCTGGGAATCTAGGGTTTGAACATGAGCCTGTAGGAGACATTATAAAATACTTAAACCATAAGAGGAAGAAGGTTTTTTTATTTGAAAGGGCACCAGAAATCTTTCTGGGTGGTGAACATGTTTTATATCTTGGTTGAGGAGGTTATTTATTTATTTATTTATTTATTGTGGTACTAGAAGATTGAACCCAGAGTGCTCCACCACTGAACAGCACCTCCAGCCCATTTTTATTTTATTTTTTTTAAATTTTGAGACAGGGTCTCGCTGATTTGCACAGGCTGCCTCTAGTCTTGAACTCATGATCCTCTTACCTCAGCCTCCCGAATCATTGGGATTACAGAAATGAACCATAGCACCCAATTTAGGAGGTAATTATTTAGATGTATAACTGTAAAAAGTGATTCATTAAACTGTATTCTTAATATATGTGTATTCTGTTTATAAAGTATGCATCAATTTCAAGCATGAAAAGATATTTAAAGTCATTTCAGTTCTAGCATTTTGAACAGGAAGTCTGTGATAGTGTGTTATATGGGGATGTTGCTAAGATAAAATGCTACAGCACTTGTGAAACCCTTGGCACAATTCTCAGCACATTGGATGGTCTCAGTGCTAAGCTCAGTCTAAGCCTGCCTGCATATTTTGGCCTCTTGTTCCTTTGAAGTATTTGCTTCCTGGAATTTCATTTAACAACATCAATGAAGCAAAGAGACAACTTTGCTCTTTGCTCTGTGAAGTCTGCTTTTTGTTGTGTCCTCTTTTTCCTTTATTGGTCTGTCCAGGAATAATCCCCGCATGGTAGACAGAAGAGCCAGCATCCCACCCCTTCTGGGCTACTCCTTCACCAGGCAAGTGGCTCTGATTCCATCCATGAAACAAATTCACACATTCTCCCAATGGCCACAGATCCTTTTCCAGCTACAGTGTCACTCTGGAAACTGCCCCATGGAGGGTTTTCAGGCATTTAGGGAGGGATCTGCTGATCTTGCTCACAATAGCTTTTCTGCTGGGAAAATAAAAAGAGAAAGTTTGGCCCACTCCCACCTGAATTTGTGGAGATTTGGGGTGGGAGCCTGAAGAGATGCACTGATATGCAGTTCATCATATCTGAAAGCCAGTCACTGGGAGGGTTCTGCGTCAGACCATTAAGCTTTTGCCTTGAGATGCTCAGAAAAATAATGTTAATGTTCTGCATATAATTTCACTGTAAACAAAAGTGGAGTCCATGGAAGTTTCTGTGCACAATAACAAAATGATCATCCCAACATCTATGATTTTCGTCATATGTGTGTTTTCTTTCATCTGTTCATTTTCAAATCATTGGAAAAATTGGCTCTCTACATATAGGTGGGCTGGGATTTAGCTCAGTTGGTAGAGCGCTGCCCTGCAGTCTCTGAGGTCCCGAGTTCAATTCCCAGCAACACAGAAATGGGAGAAGGGCCTAGCAATCCACTCCCAAGGCAATCCCAAAAGAGTCAGCCATTGAAAACCCTGTAAGGGTCGCTATGAGTTGGATACCGACTTGATGGCACCTAACAACAACAACAACAACATATAGGTGAGAGGGCAGGGACTGGTGCAAGGATGGCCACAAAAATGACATTATCTACAAATCTCAATGGCATCATAGATGGTGCCACTAAGACCTGTCTCCACATATCTGTGCTCAAACATCTTCGGTGCTTCCTGCTTGCCACCATAAAAGATCTCAACACATCTGGTTTTCCTAGTGCTCCCCAAAGCTGTCCTCCCTCACCTATATGACCTTACTTCTGCCACCAGCATCTCTTCTCTGCTCTTGCAAGCTTTGTCTCTTTACAGCTTCTATGTGAGCCCCATTTATTCCTCTGGAAGGTGCCAGAGTGATCTTAGGGTTGGTGGTACTAATGCAGAGAGATCCATCAGGGAGAAGAGCAGGCCATGTGAAAAAGGGCTAGGCTCAGGGGGAGATCAAATGGGGAAATGCAAAAGCAGAGGAGGATGGCAATCTTGGGGATTTCTTGATCAGAAAGACAGGGAAAAACCTGGAGAATTTTTGATTTTGTCAAGAAAGCTTCATGGACTATCATTGCACAATACAACTCCAAAGCCACCAAGCACATGGGAGTCACAGAGGAGAGGGATGTGGAGAAAACCCCAGGGAAAGTTGTGGAGGCAACTTGAGAGTGAATGAGGAAAAGTTCTCTATTGGTTAAAAAAAATACCCTCTTCAGCTCAAGTCAGTTGGTCAGACCTTTCCTAGAGTTTCAGGCATAGGTCTGTGCTGAGCTATTTCAATCTGAAAACAAGACTGGAGAGGAGAGGGTGAAGACACTGGGCTGCTTTGCTTAGGGAAAGCAAGGCCAAAGGGTGACTCAACAAAGCACGCAACCCAGGAAGGGCCATTTTGCCAACCATGGTGACCAGCTGTCCTCTAACTCCCATGAACTACAAAACAAGGTTTTAACTCATGGCAATTCATGACTCATTTTAGCATGCTATTCTGTTTTCCTGACCCCTTGCCAATTTATTTATACCCTAGTGAGCTACACAAAAGGGTTTGAGGAAACAGTAGTTGAACTTTTAAAACAAGTACTTGTAAGAAGTATAATCTCTCACCAGATCATTCATTGCAGACTTGGCAAAGAAGGAGGGAACTTAGTGGATAAATCTTAATCATTCACTTTGTAAATACAAGACTGAGAACTTAGGAGGTAACATGAATTTACTTAAGTTACATAGCCAAGTGGTTCCAGAAGAAAGCCCAATAATATCAGGAATATTAGTTTGGTATCCATGAATCCTTTAAGATGGTCATTGAGTCCCCTGAATTTGTATGCAAAATTTTATGTGTATCTGCAAGCCTGCTACCAGGTGGTTTGCACCAGCATATCTGTATTGAGTGTTAAAATATCCAGATGCCTCTACATTGATTGGTAAATAGCCCCTCTGGATGTCCCCGCAATCCAGCAGAGTGTCTGGCCCAGCAGGAGACCTTGATGACCCTTTCCTCTGAACCAGTAGTGATAGGACCATACTGGATGTTTAAGATGTTAAAAATCACCCTCATGCATGTGTGTATTCCCAGGTGCATATAGGCACTTTTCCAGAAATAGGATTTTATTAAATTGTCCAAGGGATCTTTGGGAAACTTAGATAGGAAGGGGGGAGGGGGGAAACATAGAGGAGGGTAAGGGGTAACCTATATGAATAATGCTTATCAAATTGCATATATGAAAATTGTCACAACGAAAAGCATGTCAAAATGAATCACATTATGATGTACATTAAAAATTTCTAATAAAAAAAATTGTCTAAGGGATCTTTGAATCCACAAAGCTTAAGAACCTCAGTGCCAGGGTTATAATTCCACTCTGACACTTGGCTCTATTCTCAATGCCTGGCAGTGGACTCAAGTCTCTGGATCTACATGTACAGCACCTTACCAAAATTTTCAAAGGGTTGGGGAAGCCAAAAGTTCAGAAATAGTTGGAAGCACAGGAGTATTCTTATGGTCATCTCTCGCTGGGACTGATGAGGGACATACGGAGCCTCAGATTAGTAATGAAACAGAGTTGATAACATTTTCCTAGTAAATATTTCTTTACAAACAAGTGAAACACTCTACATCTATAGAAAAAACATTTGTCTGGGTTAATGGGACATGGGCAGAGATGTAGTACAGTAGCTGATGTCCTGCATCAGAAGTCTGTCTTTCTTATTAAGTAACATCAGAGCAAACAATATAATTAAAGTATGTATTCAAGGCAGTCAGTCTACCCACTCAGCACCCTTGGGGGGATGTCTGAATGGAGAGGTTTGAAGAACCAGTAGTGAATAAATGTTTTTCATACTCCTACTATGTGTAGCCTGCAGCCATACACTGTGGTGTTGGATCCCAACAGATCTCAGAAGCTAAGCAGCGTTGGGCCTGGTTAGTACTTGGATAGGAGACTGCCTGGGAACACCAGGTGCTGCAGGCTTGGGAAAAGGACCTGGCAACCCATCCCCCCCAAAGAATCAACCTGCCATTGAAAACTTTATGAATAGCAGAGAAGCACTGACAATACTGTTTTGCCTGTTGTACATAGGGTCAGTATGAGTTGGATACCCACTTGATGGCACCTAACAACAACACAAAGCTGTAGCCTTGTGGCATCCAATCCCGTCAGATCTCAGAAGCTAAGCAGGGTTGGGCCTGGTTTGTACTTGGATGGGAGACCTCTTGGGAACACCAGGTGCTGTAGGCTTGGGAGACCGACCCTGCAACTCACTCCCAAAAATCAATCTGCCATTGAAAACCCTATGACCAGCAGAGAAGCATTAACAATAGTGTTTCACCTATTGTATGTAGGGTCGCTATGAGTTGGATACTGACTTGATGGCACCTAACAACAACAACAACAACAACAACAACAACAACAACAACAACACTATGTGTAAGTGTTGTAGCAGGGAAGACCAAAAGAACTTTGAAAGATGCAGGAGTAGGGTAAAATAACAAAGTTTATTGTTAGCTAACAGGCCAGCCCGAGGAAACGAGTCCTCTTAGGTCTGACCCTGAACTTTAGCTCTCCTGGGATTATGTAGTTTACAGCAGGGTAGGGTTGATTGGCTGAAACCACATGTGCACAGCCTATGTGACCATCTGCAGGTGGGTCAGGCAAGACTCTAACTGAACTAGCTAGTTACCATGGAAATAGGCAGATGACATATGCATGGGGCAAGAAATCAGGAAGTGGCTAACAGGGTGGAGAGTACACACAATAAGATAAATTTAGGGATTCTGTAACAAGGAACATCAAACTTTATTAGTTACACCTTAAGCAAATATCATGGCATTTTAACTTTTGATTTAAATTTTCCACAACATAAGGTCTTTAGGCTGTGCAAAAGAGTTCTTGAATAATCCCTGAACAGAATCTGAGTTGGTATTTGGACTCAGTTCCTCCATATGGATCTGAAGAAAGACTTAAGAGTATAGTGATGTGTCAAGCTCACCCAACATGAAAGAGATGGTGTTGAGCCTTAAGTCCCAGTTGCCTACAAATCTGGAACATTAAAGAAACTTGGAAATTACCTGGTTCAAACCCTACTTCCTAAGAAAACACATTCACCAGACCAGCTACAGTGGCTCATGCCTTTAATCCCAGCAGCTCTGGAGGTACAGGGAGGAGGATCACAAGTTTGAGGCAACCTGCCTAATTTAGTGAGAACACGGCTCAAAATGAGAAGTAAAAATTGGGCTGGGGGTGCAGCTCAGTGGTAGAGCACTTACTTGCAAAGGACATGTGAAGCCCTGGGCTCAATTCACCAGCACCGAGGTAAAAAAGAAAAAGAAAAAGAAAAAAGAAAGAAAAGAAAACAGACTTGCCAAGGTACATATAGCATATTGGTTGAGACAATTAAGACAAGATCCTGGCGTAGTTTGTATTCTCTGACCAGTGTGCTTTGTCATATATCATTGTCAGATTTTTCCTGCTTTGGTAAGATAACAGGGTAGAGATAGAGATAGGAGGATCATGGTCACCCACAGACAAGGAAGGGGAAAGAATGGAAATCAACATGTTTCTGTCATTAGCTTTACAATTTTGCCTAAGGAAGAGCCTATTTATGTCCCTGATCCACCTAGGAGTGTCCCTAATTTTAGTGCTCTTTGCAATACTGGGGTACTTTCTTACCTCTCAAGAATGTCATAAATATTGAATGTAATTCTTTGGAGAACATCTTGTATTTTTTCTGGCATATAGCATGGGCTCAATGAAACTTTCTTCCTATGACTTTGTATATTCCATCCCTGACTATGGTCTATTGCCTTAGAAAGCAAACTAAGAAGTATATTTTAATAGGACACTTCCAGAAAATTGGGGTTTCTGCTTAGGACTCAGGGAAGGTTTCCAAAAAGGCCCTAGTGGTTAGGCTTCTTAGAATAAGATCCTAGAAAAAAAGGCATTTTGAAGCCACTTTATCAGTATTAAAAATATACTTTATTTTGATTTATAAACTTAATTCCTAGAAATTTAAGTAAATAATCATAAATATTACACACATTTGTATTGCATTACTGTTTATGACAGAAAACCAAAACTATCTAGCAATTAGATTGGAAATAATCTCACAACAGATTGGTAAAATTAATTCTAATAACCCATCTGGGGTAACACTATGTAGCCTCTTAAAATTAGGTTACTGAAAAACATGTATGGTTAAGTTGCAAATTTTTAAAATATGCCATAAAACAGTATATATTGCACAATACTATATTGTGAGCATATATGAATATATGTCTATATCTTTAGAATAAAGTCATAAAGGATTCGAACCATATTGTTAACTGTGAATTGTCCTGGGTTATTGGGCTGTAGTCTTGTACTGTCCCCTATGTTCTTTAAGGTGATGTGGGTAGAACAACGGCACAATGTCATTTTGCTCCTAAACACACAGGAGGATGGTATTGACCAGCTTCATTGTATACACATTGGCCACAGGATCTATTCTGGCCAGTTGTTGTTGTTAGGAGCCTTCAAATAGGTGTCTGGCTCATAGCAACAGGACATACAGCAGGCAAAACATTATTGTCAGGCTTCTATGCTATTCATAGGGTTTTCAATGGCTGATTGTTTTTTGGGAGTGGGTTGCCAGGTCCTTCTCCCAAGCCTACAGCACCTGATGTTCCCAGGCAGTCTCCCATCCAAGTACTAACCAGGCCCAATCCTGTGTAACTTCGGAGATCTGATGGGATCAGATGCCACAGTGATATGGCTACAGGCATTCTGGCCAATAGAACATACGAAAAGTGACGTAATTCCATGCCTGGCTTTAGAAAATCTCGAGCCATTCTCTTTCCCCTTCTGCTTGTTGACTGGTCTGGGAGGTAATGCACAGGATTAGCTGAACAACTAGAGGGGAACCACACAGCAAGATGGAAGAATCTTGGATCTCCAGGTTGCCACCTTCCTGGAGTCACTGAAAATAGCCACCTGCACAGAAAGATCTGCAACCTTCGGAGAGTGGGAAATAAATTTTATTCTGTTCCTCCATTATTATTTTGAGGCTGTATGTTACAGTCACTAGTGTTAATTATCCTGAACAATACCTGGTTTTCAACTTTTCCACAGCAAATCTGTGTTATTTTTGAAATTAGAAAGGCAAGTTATTTAAAAAAGAATAATTGCTCATCCTGTTTTTCTGTAGAACACCATTACTTTAAGACATTCAGGAAGATATGCATCCTTAAGCACCTGTGGGCAAAAGGGTGACCGCCCTCCTATCCCTCTTACAGCAAGTTAGAGGGCACATTAGTACCCTAGCAATATTTTGTAAAACTTGCCACTGCTTTGTATTCTGTATCATCACAGCTTATTTGCAGACTTGAGTTGCATTACCAGAAGCCTGGGAGCAAAGCTGGAAAGCTGCTGGCGGCTGGCTCATGGAGGTTGCAGGCATGCACAAGCTCTGGTGTTTGACCTTGGGCCCAGCAGGGGGTTTTAGAGAAGCAGTACTTGCCATGGATGGGTCCCACCCTACAATTCCACTTCATCCCATGAGTTGCTTGGTGTGCACATGCAAGGAGCAGTTACGGAGCAACTGGGACCTTCAGTAAAAGGTGCTACCAGCATGCAGGTTGGCATCTACTTGGGCTGGACCTGGCCCAGCCCCTGTCTTTCCTTTTCAAGGAGGGGTCCATAGTTGTCCCTGCCTCTAGTTGCCATTTGTAATGCAACATGTGTTGTTTGTCATCAAAATCTGATTTCAGAATAAGGGTAGTAAGCTGGGTGCTCTTACTTCGAAACCCTGGCCTGGGCACTACAGAAAGATAGCCAGGGCATAAGGAAGGGGAAAATGAATAAAAGCTTATGCATACTGACTGTTTGATGGGCTGGGATTTAGCTCAGTTGGTAGAGCACTGCATTGTAGTCTGTGAGGTCCTGAGCTTGATTCCCAGCACTGCAAAAATGGGAGAAGGACTTGGCAATCCACTCCTAAGGCAATCCCCAAACATCAGCCATTGAAAACCCTATGAGGGTCGCTATGAGTCGGACATGACTTGATGGCACCTAACAACAACACTGACCTTGCTGCATCTAAGACACTATCCTGGGCACTTTTCACGTATGATGGCATTTGTTCTTCCCCAAAACCCTGAAGGTGGGCATTATTAACCTCATTTTACAGAATAGGAGAGTGAAGCCTAGAAGTTTCAATCACTTGTTGCAATCATGTGGAAGCACTAAAATTTGGCTCATGTCTGCTCTTCAATTGCTTTTATCCTTTTTCTTCTCCTTATAGGGATGATTAAAGCACCAGACTGAGGACCTAGGAGACATTCCAATTATTCCTTTCACATTTTTATGGGCATTACAATATCTGCCTCCTACCTCCCATCCTACTTGCTCTGTTTTCTTTCTTTTAGGATTTAGGAGTTTGTCTGAGTGCCTCTTTACTTTTGCCTCCTTCTTTTTCCTGCCCATGTTGTACTGGAACTAATGGAGTCACCTTGGAGCCTGGGTTCAAGGATGTTGGCTGCCCTATCTATGTCCTGGAGTCAGTGCAGACCCTGGCTTTGGAGATGCAAATTATCACTTGAGCAAGACAATCTGCCCTTCCTCCAGTCCCTTGCTTTTGCCTTTGGTCTTCAAGGACCACAGGTGTAGGTATTCATAAGCCTGTGCCTAACCTAATATGTTGACCCTGTCTTTCTCCCACCCTCCCAGTGTCTTTGACTGTCTCACTCTCTTTCCTGTGTACATATACACCAATTTAAGTGCTCACTTATGACAAGCATGATGAACCCCTTATGTCATTGTTTTATTGTTAGGTGCCATCAAGTCAGTGTCTGACTCATAGCGACCCTATATACAACAGACGAAACACTATTGCCAGTGCTCTCTGCAATTCATAGGGCTTTCAGTGGCTGATTCTTTTTTGGGAGTGGGTTGCCAGGTCCTTCTCCCAAGTCTATAGCACCTGGTGTCCCCAGGCGGTCTCCCATACAAGTACTAACAGGCCTGGCCCTGCTTAGCTTCCAAGATCTTACAGAATTGGATGCCATGGTGATACGGCTGCAGGCTGAACCCCTTGTTGTTGTTGTTGTTGTTGTTAGGTGCCGTCGAGTGGGTATCTGATTCATAGCGACCCTCATAAGGTTTTCAATGGCTGACTGTTTTGGGATTGCCTTGGGAGTAGATTGCCAGGATCTTCTCCCATTTTTGCGGTGCAGGGAATTGAACTCGGGACCTCAGAGACTGCAGGGCAGCGCTCTACCAACTGAGCTAAATCCCAGCCCATGAACCCTTTGTAGGAATGCTTTATTTTCTGGTGAAGCGCACATATCAGTCCATGTAATATTTGCAACACTACCCTAGAAATTCTGCTGATGTTCAGGAGATTGAGAGACTTAGAAGATGCTGGGAGAGTTTAAGGGACATTCTTTTTAACTTCAAGTAGGTCAGATCTTATCTGGAGAAAACATTCATTAAAAATTTGTGTTTGAAAAAAGGGAAAGAGGGAAAAAGACTGCAATGCAGACACCATGGATTCTTAATGGACAGACTAAGGATTCTGTTCATCTGAATAGTGAGGTCCTGGTCAGCTGTGCTGGCTCTTGGATTCTACTGTTGGTGACAGGGTCCACGGCCCTTGTCCTCTAGGACACCTCTCAGCAGGTCCGTGGGGAAGGTCTTTGCTCTGGGGCCTGCAACACTCCACAGCCCCTTTTAATTAGCACTGGTCACCCACAGATTTCCTAGACACTTAGAAGCCACAGTACTCACATGGCAGGCCGTCATCAGCCCTGATTTCCATTTGTGGATTCAGTCTTTCTTTCCTCTTCTCTGTTTTTGTTCCCAGTAGACATCTGTTCTGCAGTGGCAAAAGTGGCTCCAGGATTTGTGGCCTCAGGCTTCCTGGTCCCAGAGAAGCAGAAAGCCCCGTGCCCCTTCCCAAAGTCGACATATCAAACAGAAGGGAAGGCTCTGGGTGATGCGCCCACTTCTGAGCAATTGGCTCCCCCTGAGGGCTTTTCTGCCACAGTCAGGCACATGCTGATAACAAATGTGCCCCTTTGGCAGGGCAAAAGGAAGGGTAGGTGGGCGACAGGGAAGTCTCCCTGAACTTGGAAAGAAAGTTTTTGTAGCAGTAAAGAGATGAAAAGGGTCTAGGAAAGCAAATTCAGCACCAGTGGGTATATCACATATGCGTTAAACATGGAGTCAATACTGGGTTTTCTTAAGGATGGTGACATTTCAGAAGATCTGCACCCTGTGGGAGTGGCATCGCAGTTACAAAACTGTGGGGAATAACTACTCTTCTTATTAACCTGCTCTTTCAGATGCTGTGGGTCTTCACCTCACTTTCTTTCATTTTTCCTCTCCCTAAGTAAAAAAAAAAAATCCACAGATGTTTGCATTCAGGCTTAAATTTCATTCATTCTGCTGTTTTCTATAATGCTGTTTGGGAATTAGACAGTCCCTCTTATGTTCTTTTCTGTGATTTGGCAAAATTCAGTGATAAATTTCTTGCTGTTGTCTTTCTTGTTATGGGAGAATTGAAAACAGTAGCTTTTGTCCAACAGAATTTCATTTTATTCTATTTTTTAAAAAGGATTTAAAAGAATGTCAACCTGGGCCAAAGATCCAAGGATGGCTCTCTCTCACTTCCTTCACTGTTTTTCATTTTTAAATCCCCTCTCTGATGTTTCCCGATCAAGCTTATCTTCCAGAATCATTTCCATCTCTACTTCTGCTCCTTTTCTTCCTAGTCTTAGAGAACAATCATGCCACAGACCACCCAAAAGGATGACCCTAAGGTTACTGATCTCCTTTCTGTTCCTCTAGACCTTGTGAACACCCAATTTTGTCTGACACTGCCTTCTTTTATAATCAAGAGTTCTTGGCCAAAGCCTGTTGAATAACTGTAAGTCTAGAGTACTAGATTTCCCATCAGTTACCTCATGTAAGCTTCCTAATCACCTGAACCCCTAAGTTTCATCAGAGTGTAGACTGAAGCTAAAAGAAGTTATATTCCTTGGTCAGTCCATTCAGCTAGCAAAATGCAGAGCCAGGGTTAGCTGCAATGCAGGAAGTAGGAAGAGACCCCCCCAATCTCCTCTTAACCTTGTACACTACCTCACAGACCAAAAGATAGTTAAAATTACTATAAAATTACTATACTAAGATGTTGCTCACTAAAAATGCCTGGACTCCTCTCAGTTTCCGACCCTGCCTTGGCACATGTCTGCTCCACTCCTGTTCCAAGCATGTGTCTTCTATCCACTTTGGGTCAGTCAAGATTCCTCAGAGAACAAACAAGATATATCCCTATATCCTATTAGATACGTTGTGACTTCCCGAACTATGTCCAAGTGCTCCCATGTCAAAGATCTTAAATGCTAGAAAGTTTTGGATTAATCCCTGGCCACGATCTATACATTCCTGCATATTTCTTTGCTGTGTCTCCTGATTTCTTCTAGGTCCAGGACGGATTTATCATTTTTCCAAATTCAAAGTCTTTGTAGCCTCCTCCTGCTTGAACCATGGGTGATCTGTCTCACTAGAGACATTTTATCGTGTTTAAATAGTTAACCCTATCACTCAGTTACTTATCCCCAAGTCCGATTTCAGTGTCTGAAACAACTCGTGCTCAAAAAATTTTCTTAGATGAATGAAACAAATATTCAGTCTGTTCAAAAACCTGCATAAAACTTAGTGTTGGCAGAATATCCTGGTGAATGTTTTCTAATCTTGAAAAATCCCTTCTCAAGTTCAAAAGTCACTAAATTATTTCCCAATTCAAATAATCACTAATCTCTTTGATTGTACTGACCCTCTACTCTTTACATAGGGCATTCCGGGAAC
>VMDO01039578.1:0-12580 GCA_007922755.1 Pedetes capensis
CTATTTTTATACCAAATATGTGCAGAGCTTATAATATTGATATTTTTGAATTATTAAATCTCCTTTTAAAAGTTAATAAACCACCTGAGATCACTGCATTGTCCATGATATTTATTGTAAAAGCTGCATTGCTATCAGTTTATTTCTTTTTAAATTCAGACCATATGTTTTATAACTTTAATACATACCACATTATATAATATACATATTTTATAGGATATAACATGTCATGTATCTCATTGTATAATACAATGTGATATTATGTGATATTGGCTGGGATTTAGCTCAGTTGGTAGAGCACTGTGCTGCAGTCTCTGAGGGCCCAAGTTCAATCCCCAGCACTGCAAAAACGGGAGAAGGACCTGGCAATTCACTCTCAGGGCAATCCTGAAACAGTCAGCCATTGAAAACCCTATGAGGGTTGCTATGAGTTGGATACCAACTCGATGGGACCTAACAACAACAACCTAACAACATTATATAACAAACATTTTATAGGATATAACATGTCATGTATCTTATTGTATAATACAATGTGATATTACTATTTTATAATAATGAAATGTTCATATAATGTGACATTACATTATATCCTATTCCACTGTATTTTTTCCTTTATTGGTAAATGTTGGTGGGGTACAAAGTAATACAGCATTTGCTTTTTCCATTATGCAACTATTACATCATTTTTGGTGACACTTTCTTCAACTGACGAATTTTATAGAACTTTTTGACTAATATGTAGTAGAAATCACATGCATATTTGGGTTATATTCCCCTGTTTTTTCTAGGTACTTAGGAAGTTGCATTGTTTACATTGAGATTTTCCTTCTAAGATGAAATCAATTCAGTCTACCTTTAGGTCAGGTGATTAACTAACTTACTAGAGCTGCAATGTGAGGCTTCTAGTTAGTTTCAACAAAGCACAATTTCATTTAGGCATCCTGACTCCTAACTTTGACAGATGCTACAAACATCTGATGCTTACTTGCATTGTCTTTCCAGTAGCACAATATGCCCACATCTGCTCTGAGTATCAAAAACTACATATCATTAAAATAATTTCTGTAAAGGATAGTTGCCCATTAAAAATAGACATATGCATTAAATGATGTGTGGAGATGGTCTGTTTTCACAGTCTCATGGAAATATCAAAGGTGTAAAAGCAGCAAATTTCATCTAACTTTCATGATATTAAGAAGTGCTCTGACCTGTTTGGAATGCTGTCATTCATTGACAAACTTACCGCCTCTTAAAAGGCTGTTTTATAAAGTGGCTGAACTAATTTACAGCCCCTCCAGCAGTGTAAAAGGGCTCTTTTTTCCCCACATCCTCAACAGCATTTGTTATTACTTGTTTTGTTGATCTTGGCAATTCTTACTGGAATTAGGTGGAATCCCAGAGTTGTTTTGATTTGCATTTCCCTAATGGCTGGGGATACTGAGTGTTTTTTCATTTGTTTCTTAGGTTTATAAAATTCTTCACTTGAGAACTTTCTGTTCATTTCCCTTTGCCCACTTTTATATTTCATTATTTGTTTTCTTGGGATTGGCTTTCTTGAGTTCTTTGTAAATTCTAGAAATTAGTCCTCTGTCAGATATGTAGAATGTGAAGATTTTTTCTCATTCAGTGGGCTCTTCCTTAACTTTGTTGGTTGTTTGATGTACAGAAACTTTTTAATTTCATAAAAACCCTTTTTAAATTCTTAGTGCAAGTTCCTGAGTGATTGGAGTCTTGTCAAGGAAATATTTTCCTATGCCTATGTGTTGGAGTGTGTATCCTATATTTTCTTGAAAGTTTTAAGGTTTCTGGTTTTATGTGGAGGTCTCTTATATATTTTGAGTTGACTCTCATGCAAATTGAGAGATAATAGTTTATTTTCATTTTTCTGTAGCTGGATATCTAATTTTCCCAGTACCATTTGTTGAAGAGGGTATCTTTTCTCTATTTTGCCTCCTTAGCCCCTTCGTGAAAGATTAGTTGGCTGTAGTTGCTTGGGTATATTTCAGGATGTTCAATTCTTTTCCATTAGCCTCCATGTCTAATGAAACACTCTTCATGAGAGCAAGGATATGGAAACAACCAAGATGACCATCAACAGGAGAATGGATAAAAATTATAGTACATTTAAACAATGGGATATAACTCAGCAATAAAAAAGGATGAAATAATGTCATTTGCAGTAAAATGGATGGAACTGGAGAATATCATAAGTGAATGAACACAGGCTCAAAAAAAGAAATACCTTATGTTCTCATGCATATGTGGGAGCTAAAACTTACTTAAAGGAAGAAAAATCCACTACATAAGTAGATATATAAAGTGCACAATTACACTTAGCAAAGAGTGGAAAATACAAAGAGGAGAAAGAAGGTAGGAGGGGACTAGCAAAGGGAAGAGAAGGTTGTGGAAGGTGAGGAGGGAAAGCAATGTTAAAGGATAAAGGGGAAGAGGATAATACCAATGTAAAAACTGTAACTTCATGAGTACCTGGGAAAAGAGGGGAATATAACCCACATACACATATGACTTTTACTATATGTTAGTCAAAAAGTTCCATAAACTTAGTATATTGATGAATGTGGAGCCAAAAGTGATATAATAGTTGCATAATGGAAAAAGCAAAGGCTGTATTACTTTGTACCCCTCCAACATTTACCAGTAAAGGGGAAAAAAGGCTGTTTTCTTAATTCCAGTCTATTATACCTTGCTATTGCCAAGATCTCTCTCTCTCTCTCTCTCTCTCTCTCTATATATATATATATATATATATATATATATATATATATATATATATAATCTTGGGTGTTAGGTGCCTTCGAGTTGAGTCCGGCTCATAACGACCCTCATAGGGTTTTTAATGGCTGACTGTTTCGGGATTTCCTTGGAAGTGGGTTGCCACGTCCTTCTCCCATTTTGCAGTGCTGGGAATTGAACTCAGGACCTCAGAGACTGCAGAGCAGTGCTCTACCAACTGAGCCGAATCCCAGCCATACACACACACACACACACACACACACACACACGTGTATATATATGTGTGTGTGTATATATATGGGAGAAGGACCCAGCAACCCACTCACCAAAAACAATCCGCCATTGAAAACCCTATGATAAGCAGAGAAGCACTGACAATAGTGTGTCACTTGTTGTACGCAGGGTCACTATGAGTTGGATACTGACTCGACAGCACCTAACAACAACAACAAATATATATATATATATATATATATATATATATATATATATATATATATATATATATATGTTGTTCTTAGGTGCTGTCAAGTCAAATCTGACTCATAGCAATCCTATATATAGCAGGTCAAAACAGTTCCGGATTCTGCGCCAGGCACACAATCTTATTTATGTTTAAGCCCATTGTTGCTGACACCGGGTCAATCCATCTGATGGAGGGTTTTCCTTTCTTTTGTTGACCTGCCACTCTCCCAAACATGATGTCTTTCTCCAGGGATTAATCTCTCCTGACTACATGTCCGAAATACATAAGACACATTCTGGCCATCCTTTCTTCCAAGGAGCACTCTGCTTGCACTTCTTCTAGGACAGATCTGTTGGTTCTTATGCCAGTCCAAGGTATATTTAATAATCATCTCCAACACCATAATTCAAAAGCATCAATTCTTTTCCTGTCTCCCTTGTTCAATGTCCAGCTTTCACAAACATATGATATGACTGAAAATACCATGTCATGAGCCAGGCACACCTTCGTCTTCAATGTGACATTTTTAGTTTTCAGTACTCTAAAGAGAACTTTTGCCACAGCTTTTCCCAGAGCACTGTACCTTTTGATTTCTTGACTGCTGCTTCCATGGGTGTTGATTATAGAGCCAAGGAAAGTAAAATCTTGAACAACCTCAATCTTTTCTCCATTTATTATGAAGTTGCATACTGACCCAGTCGCAAGGATTTTTGTTTTATTGATGTTTAGTCACAACCTATACTGAAGACGATGATCTTTGATCTTCATCAGTAAATATTTTAAATCCTCTTCACTTTCAGCAAGCAGAGTTGTGTCAACTGCATAATGCAGGTTGTTAATGAGTCTTCCTCCAGTCCTGATGCCTCATTCTTCCTCATAAAGTCCAGCTTCTAGGATTAATTGCTTAGCATATAAATTGAAGAGATATGGTGAAAGTATACAGCCCTGACACACACTGGTTCTATTTGAATAACTGCCTCCTGGTTCACGTACAGATTCCTCATGAGTAAAATTAGCTGCTCTGGTATTCCCATTTTCCAATGTGTTATCCATAATTTGTTATGATCCACACAGTCAAATACCTTTGTGTAGTCAATAAATTATTGATAGACATCTTTTTGATATTCTCTGCTTTTGGATAATATCCACCTTACATCAGCATTGATGTCCCTGGTTCCCCGCCCTCTTCTGAATCCCACTTGATTTTCTGGTAATTCCCTGTCTATATACTGCTGCAGTCACTTTTGAAAGATCTTTAGTAAAATTTTGCCTGTGTGTGACATAAATGATATTGTCTAATAGTTTCCACATTCAGTTGTATCCCCTTTTTGGGGGATAGGCACAAATATGTATCTCTTCCAGTTAGTTGGCCAGGTAGCTGTTTTCCAAATATACTGGCATAAACATGTTAACACCTGCAGTGCTGCATCTGTTTGTTGAAACATCTCTTTTGGTATCCCACCAATTCCTGGAGCCTTGTGTTTCACACATTCTTTCAAGGTAGCTTCCACTTTGTTCTTCAGGCCATTGGATTCTCTTCATATGCAACCTCTTGAAATGTTTGGTCATCTACCAATTCTTTTTTTGTATAACGACTGTGTATTCCTTCCATCTTCTTTTGATGTTTCCTGCATTGTTTGATATTTTCCCTGTAGAATCTTTCACTATTACCACTCGAAGCTTGAATTTTTTCTTCACTTCCTTAAGCTTGAGAAACACAGAGTATTTTCTTCCCTTTGGGGTTTCTGCCTCCAGCTCTTTGTGCATGTCATTATAATATTTGTTTTTGTCTTCTCGAGCTGCCTTTTGAAGTCTTGTTTAGTTCCTTAACTTTGTCATGTCTTCCTTTTACTTTAGCTGCTCCATGTTCAAAGGTAAGTTTCAGTATCTCTCTCTCTTTTTATTTATTTTTTTGTGGTACTGGGGGTTGAACCCAGGGTCTTGTGCCTGCATGCTTTGCGAGTGCTGGACCACTGGGCTGCACCCTCTTTTTTCTTTTTTTGCTTTTTGAGACAGGGTCTCCCTTAGTTACCCAGACTGCTTCTGGTCTCAGAACTTGTGATCTTCCTGCCTCTGCCTTCCCTGCTGCTGGGATTACAGGCATGAGCCGCCGTGCTTGGCCCGGCATCTCTTTTGACAGGTAATTTGATCTTTTCTTTTTTTTCTTGCCTTTTTCATATCCTTTTGCTTTCTTCTTGAATGATATCTTTTACGTCATGCCACACCTCATCTGGTCTTCTATCATTTGTATCTAATGCATTAAAACTGTTCTTGAGGTGGTCTCTGGCTCAGTTGGGCTATACTTGGGTCATACCTTGGCTCTCATACACTTGTTCTAATTTTCCTCAGCTTCAGTTTGAACTTGCATATGAGTACTTGATAGTCTAATCCACAATCAGCACCTGGTCTTGTTCTGACATTTGATATAGAGCTTTTCCTTCATCTCTTTCCACATATGTAGTCAATTTGGTTCCTGTATGTTCCGTGTGGGGAAGTCCATGTGTATAGTTGACATTTATGTTGGTGAAAAAATGTATTTGCAATGAAAGGTCACTGGTCTGACAAAATTCTGTCATGAGATCTCCAGCATCGTTTCTGTCACCAAGGCCATATTTTCCAACTACTGAGCCTTCTTCTTTGTATCCAGCCTTTGCATTTCAGTCACCAGTAGTTATCAGTATGTCCTTAATACATGTTTGATCTGTTTCAGATTGCAGAAGCTGGTAGAAATATTCCCTTTCTTCATTTGTGGCCTTAGTGGTAGATGCATAAATCTGAATAATAGTCATATTATCTGGCCTTCCTTGTAAGCATATGGGTATGATTCTATCACTGACAACATTGTATTTCAGGATAGATCTTGAGATGTCTTTTTTGATGATGAATGCAATCCATTTCTCTTTAGTTTGTCATTCCCAGCATAGTAGGCCATGTGATTTTCTGAGTCAAAATGGCCCATACAAGTCCATTTTAGCTCACTGATGCTTAGAATGTCAATGTTTATGCACTCCATTTCTCTTTTAACGATTTCTAATTTTCCTAGATGCATACTATGTACATTCCATGTTCCAGTTATTAATGGATGTTTACAGTTGTTTCTCCTCATTTTGAGTCGTGCCACATCAGCAATTTGAGCACCCTGAGGCTTTACGACATTTCTGTCATCAAGGTAGACTCTACTTTGTGGAGGCAACTCTTCCCTAGTAGTCTTTTGAGTGCCTTCCAAACTCTGGCCTCATTTTCAGATGCCATATCTGATAGTTTTTCTTTGCTGTTAATAGAATTGTTATGGATAGTTGTTTCAGGAGTAGTTTGCCAGTGCCTACTCCCCAGTCTGTCTTAGTCTGGAAGCTCAGCTGAAACCTGTACACCATGGTTGACTGGATGACCCTACTGGTATCTGAGAAACCTGTGGCGTAGCTTTCATATATATATACATATATATGTATATATATATCAACAGCTAATACACACACACAGCCACCAACTGGGGCTCTGGGATTTGCATTGCTCTACACTCTCTGAGAACCTAGGTTCGATCCCTAGCATTACAAAAATGGGAAAAGGATGTGGCAGTCCACTCCTGAGTAATTCCCAAAGCAATGAGCCAATGAAAATCCTATAAGGGTTGTTATTAGTCAGACCCTACTCAAAGGCACTTAACAACAACATATATGGCCATTTTGCATGTTGCTGTGAGGATCCACAATTTTTAAAAAAAGTCTTCACCAATATCAGTGAGATTCAAATTTAACATCTAACTAGCCCTGCCATATAATTCTAAACTAATTTTGTGTGTGTTGTTGGGAATCAAACCCAGGGCCTTGTGATAGGCAAGTACTCCACTACTGAGCTAACACTGAGCCCCTCTAAACCATTTTTGACAGAAGAGGTACATCATAGGTTTTTATGTCTTTAGTTCAGAAATTCTAAGGGAGCTTAGTATAAACATGTGACTCCCAGACGAATTTGCTACTTGTGTTTGCAAAAAAAGTTCTTTTGCCTTACCCTTATTTGCATTTGTCCTCAATTTAAGAACCAGATGGATGTTTGAGAAGCAGAGAGCTGTGGGATAAAAGGGAAAAATAAAAAAAGACTAAATCCATAAATGCCATATAAGCCACCAAGAGACCTGGTTGGATTTTCATGTTTACTTTATTAGGAGATGATACCAGAAAGGAAGTGACACAGATATTTGCAGATTATGCTATCTGTACTTGACACTCTGGCCAATATGTTTCCCACATTTATAGAAAATATCTTAAATTCTCACAAATACTTTGTAAGCTTTCTTGGATTTTAAAATTATTTCTATGAATATTATAAATCAGGAAATATTAAAAGGAATAAGCTCCCCCAATCTGTGTATATAAGGGGGACATCAGACCTCTTGTTAGATGATCAGCTTTAATAAAAATGTATTCTGCTTTTAATGTAGTATCTGCATTTCAGAACATGGAGAAATTAGATTTTATGACAACAGGTTAATATTTTCTAATATGTTTAAATGAATTTGATGATGTATTATAGATCATCCTACAAACAAGTGTAACAGTTTCATTTTAATATTCTTTCATCTACTACAGAGTAAGGCAAATACAATCGTCAGAATTGTTGCTGGCTGCTTAAATATAGATTGCTATTTATCAGTCCTAACAACAACAACTTATTGATTCCTTTTTGTCTTATTCATTGCCTTTCTAGAAATTGAGATTCTTTCATGATGATACCTGCCTCTTTTTTGTATTGTCCTTAAATATTATTTGTAAAGTAATTAAATGACTTATTTCAATAACTAATTTACACCATGTGCCAAATTAGAATAAAACTGAACTCTTTTAATAAGAGAGCCTTGCATTTAATTCAGTGACCTTCCCATAGTAATTAAACCATCTCTTGATTGATCATTCCTGAAGCATTCTGAAAATGCCTATTCTCTACTTGCTTTTTGTTTTGCTTCATCAGAACTGACGAAGCAGTCACGAAAAAGGGAAGGAAGGAAAGCAAATACAACCTAAGATATTCTGCCAAGTATGTGGTATATCTTTCACATATACATATGAGGGAGGAGGTTCGTAAAACAAAAATTATGGGAAGTATATTTTCAGTTTGCTTAAAGAAGAACTCAAAAAAGAAGTTTTTCTGAGATAAAGATGAAAAATTCATATAGGGGCAGGTGGTGTCATTAGCCCTGCTGTTGGGACTGACAGATCAGTACTGAAGTGGCATCAGGGCAGGGAGGTATCAGCTTCAGTAATGGAGAGATGTCTAGGGGAAAGATTGCTCTATCACAGTGATGGGTGCCTAGCATGTTATAAATCGAAGATTGTTCTTTCCTGCCACTGAGATGAGCAGCTCTTTCTCCTTTCCAGAATGAAATGTTGGACAGAGACAAGGAACAGATGAAAACAAAAAAAAGTAGGAGAAAGTTTTATCTCTTCAACATAAATCTCCAGAAGGAATAGACAATGTAGTGCCAATCTCCAGCTTAAGCTTGAGATGAAGAAATTCCCCCTTTTAGCAATTCCTTCTCATTGTAGCATACAGAATTGGTAGATTATAAGAATTCTCTACTTCTTTTGGTACAACTTGTGTCTTATTTATTTTTTAAAATTAGAACCACAAAACTTTTACTGGATTCACACTCTGGATTTCAAATGAAAGACATGTTGATCTGGGATTTTATACAGTTAGAAGAAGGTAAAGTAGGTAGTAAAATGTGTCAAACCCAGATTTTAGTATTTGACTAACCAGCTCTTCCACATAAATAATCCTGTGATTTTTGGCAAGATACTCTCTTTGAGTGTAAGTTAGTGTAGGTCTCTTTATGAGTAAACTGGGAATAATGATACTGATATTATAAATAACCTAATATATAAAGAGAACTTAGTACAGTGCCTTGTACATAAGTACTTGAAAAATATTAGTCTATATTAACTTATGTAGGCAACATTTGCCTTTTCTTAGAAATAATTACATGAGGGCACAAAATTTCCCTGATTATTTATATAAATTCATTTTATTGCATTGTGATGGTATGAGTGAAGTTTTGTATGAGTCACCAAGATACTGATGCTGCTTGCATTTTAACAAACTAAAGGAAACACACTTAATTTACAAAAGAAAAAATTTCAACAAAATGTCCATAGTAAATTAATGATGAGAGTTCCAACTTAATCATCATCATTTTAGCCACAGATTGATTGAGTAACCTGCCTAAAGCTCCAAAGGGAATTATTAGCCGAGGTAGAAATGAGCAGCAAATCTTTCTTTCCATCCAGCACTCCAGATTTTGGTTCACATAATTTGTCACAGGGAAAGATAAATTCATGGAGGAATATTCTTTTTAAGAAGAGTATAAAAAACATGACTAGTGGGGAATGCATATAACATGGATTGAGTTACTCTTTAGGGAAAATTTAGAACATTAGTGAAGACACTAATTTTTCTAATTAATCAACATAATTTTCATGAATTAATTGTAAAATTATAACCTTTTATTTTATTTTATTTTTTTGTGGTTCTGGGGGTTGAACCCAGGGCCTCGCATCTGCATGCTCTGCAAGTGCTGGACCACTGAGCTGCACCCTCAGCCCAGTTTTCACTTTTTTGAGACAAGGTCTCGCTAAATTACGCAGACTGCCTCTGGTCTCAAACTTGGGATCCTTTGGTCTCCGCCTCCCGAGCCGCTGGGATTACAGGCGTGCACCACCGCGCCCGGCTAAAATTATAACTTCTTGAAGAGCAGTTTACCTACTCTATTTTTACCAAAATAACGAAGAATAACTTTCTTCTGGAGAGATATCATTGATCTCCAGGATAAGAATTATGATAAAGGTGAAGAAAAATTCTTGTAAAACAATGGATTCAATTAAGGCAGTAGTTCTCAAAATGTGGTCAAAGAACCCCTGGAGGTCACTAAGATGCTTCCAAGGGGTCTCCAGGTCCCTCTATTTTCGAAGAACGCATGTATGTAAGGCTGAATTTTCTCCACACAATGACATAATGCAGATGTGAGAATCCAGCTATCTTTGGGATTTATAAAAAAATGTAAAACAATGCCATTCACCTCACTAAATCTGTTTTTTAACTAGATGCTTGTTGTGGAAAGTAGTTATCTTTTCAAAAAAAGTGTTAATGTTAATAGAAGATAAGTTTTATTATTTCTATTTTAATGAATTAATATGGTGGAAAAGGATTCTGAGACAAAAACTTTGAGAACTGCTGATTAAAGATCACTATTGTTGATTTGTGTTTAGACATTAGATCTTCATCTCTTTGAACGAATGTGTGTATGTGTGTGTGTATTCTGCTTATACAGCTATGTGTAAGAGAATATTTTGTAATTTATATAAATTCACTCTATTTGCATGATCCAGAGATATTGTATTTTCTTCCCTCATTTTTCTGTACATACAGTACATATTTATTTAATTAAAATTAAAATCACAAGGCATACAAATTTCTGCATTTTCCTTTCACTTAAGTTTTTAAATATGTTAGTAAGTTTTAGTTAGTATACAACTTAATAGATTACATTATGACATTTCTACCCATGCATATCATTGCACATTGCTCATGTTCACCTCCCCTAATCACCCTCTTATGATACCGTTCCCCTTCCCCCTCCCCTGCTGATCCTTTTTCTCCCAACCAATGGTCCCTCTTCTGCTTCCATGTCTTGTTGTTTCATTTAACTTTATATCATAAATACTTCTTCAATGCTATTGATAATCTTCAGGAACATGCTATTCAATGACTATGTAATGCTTCCTCATATAAAATCTTTAGACATTCTATTGATGAGCATATAGGTTATATTATATTTTTACCATTAATCATGTGAATTATTCTTATATCAAACATTTCTTAGGCTCTAATTATGCTCTAGGCACTGTGACAATAGACACTTTATATGCCTTATTGCATTTAATCCACTTTTGGGATTTCTAGCTATTTCCTCTAAGAAATAGTCTTCCTTTTTCTTTCATTCCTTTACTTTCTTCTGTCATTGTATCTAGGGAATCAGTCATATGTTAAAGGGAGTGACATATGTTGACCCATCACTTACTCTTGAAATATAAGAACCAAAAGGAAAACAATGTCTAATTATTGAAATCTAACTCATTCCATTGAACACTATCTGTGTAGAATATTGTGGTTATGGTTTGATTTTCCTGCTTCTCTTTGATATGAGCAGATAAGATGTACTTCCCCCCCAACCCTGATCCTCAGGATGGTAGAATTTGTTCTAGGTAGTTTGGTCAGAAACATCACAGATATGGATCCAGACATGATGGGGCCAGATGTCCTTAAATTTCCAGAAACTCCACAGATAGGCAATGTTTTACTAATTCCAGTCTGCTATCTTAAAAATTCATGACACTGGTTATTAGGATAAGCAGATAGCTCAGTATAAGCCATCCATAAAGATGGTTGAGTAATAGTGACATTTTTGCATATTGGGCAAGATATTTTCTAGGATAGAGAGTTTTGAGTGTTGATTTCCTCATTTTTGCGCAAATATGTGTAAATTTTGGTAAGAATATTATTCATATTATTAAACCTAGCTTTATAGGTTATACTCTTTGAAAGGATGTAGACACATTGTACAGGGCCCAGACATGAGAAAAGGAGGGTTTTTTGAAGTGTAAAAGTCTGAGAAACAGTTTCCTTTAGTTGAATTTAAAACCTGTTTTATTTTGCCCTTTGTAAATGTGTCCAGTGAGCTGGATTAAACTAGTTGAGGAAGTTCAAAATAAGGGTCAGATTTGCGTCTCACCTGCATGTCGAATACTAATTGAAACAGATTATTTTTCACCACAATCACAATTATCTATTGTAAATATTTTAATATCATTTCCTATGCATTGGACTTTTAAAAATCTTGCATAACAACAACAACAACAACAACAACAACAACAACAGAAGAAGAAACCCAGGTTATATGTAAAGCAGCTTGTGGTAAGACTATGTGCTTAAAGGCAATGATATAAATTCCTGAAGGCACAAAAGTACTTAGTCTAACACATTTTCCTATGTATATATTTATATGTCATCTTTAAGTTCAAGGTTTTTTGTTTAGATAACTTGTTATTTGTAGAATAGTAATCTTTCTGGATGTATCCATATTGGTGATGACAAGATTCATCAAACATTTAAATAGTTTTATTCAGGACAATGCTATAATACATGTAGAAATTATTTTGTGCTGTTCATCCATCTATCAGATATAAAATGTGCTGAGTTGAGATTTTGGATACTCTTTGAGTGGATTTATTATCATCTAACTTTTAGAAAATCTTTCCTTTTCTTTAAGGAGACAAAGGGAACTTTTATTTCTGTGGATGATTGTGA
>VMDO01039579.1:0-12572 GCA_007922755.1 Pedetes capensis
ACGTTCATGGATGAGAAAATTCAGCATTCTAAAAATGTCAATTCTACCCAGAATAATATTTAAATTCAATGATATTCCAATAAAACTCTCTACACTGTCCTTAGGGAACTTAATAAACTGAACTTACAATAAATATAGAAGAATAATAAACTAAAAATAGCCAAGGCAATATTGAAAAAATAATGGGAAATACTAGAAATTGAAAAATATTTAGAAAGTGATTATAACAAAAATATCGGCTATTGATGCAAGTTTAGAGAAATAGGTCATTAAGGCCGCATGGTCTAGAAGAGGCAGCAACACACACACACACATGTGAACTTGTATATGATAGAAGGGTCATCACAATCAGCAGAGATAGGACAGTCTAGTCAGAAACACAGATAGCAGACATCTACTCCACATCATACAGCAAAATAAAGTCCAGTGATGGAAGGTTCCAAATATGAAAAGCAGAATATTAAAGCTTAATAACAAAGTATTACAATGTTAGGATGTAAAAGAAATATTAATATCATATAACTTTTAAGAAAAAAGAGCCTGTAGCGGAACCACCCTTGCATCCAATCCCTTCAGATCTCAGAAGCTAAGCAGGGTCAGGCCTGATTAGTACTTGGATGAGAGACCACCTAGGAACACCAGGAACTGTAGGCTTGGGAGAAGGACCTGGTAGCCCACTGCCAAAAAACAATCAGCCATTGAAAATCCTATGAATAGCACAGAAGCCCTGACATTCATGCTGGGCATGGCACAGTGTCGTAGTGTTTCATCTGTTGTACTCAGGGTCACTATGAGTTGGGCCCAACTCCACAGCACTTAAAAACAACAAATTAAGAAAAAAAATCCCCAAAAGAATTATGCAGAAGATATGAACCAGAAATTTATAGGAGAAGAAGCCTAACAATTCAGAGTAACATATGAGATAATCATCACATTGGAATTGATGAAAATTACTAGGGAAATTCTATTTCCTATTTATCAAGTGAGCAAAAATATAAAAATTGGATAATATCAAGAGTAGCTGTGTATGTGGAAAATGGAAAACCATGTGTTGCTACTGGAAATAAAAATTTGGAACGCAATTTTAGAATACACATAAAGTTGAAGATCCACATACTCTAGAAGCAACAGACCTAGTTCTAGGTATATACTCATGAGAAATTCTTAAATACATGTACACAGAGACTTGTACAAAGATCTTCATGGAGGCAGTGCAGGTAGTTGTAGCCAACAGCTACCAACACAACAATTCTTGAGGGGAATGGATCCATAAACCAGCCATGCTTCCCAGCAGTTAAAATGAATTAACACCTATATATCCCCAAATAGGTAAATCTCAGCAAAACAGGTATGTTTGAGGGAAAATTTCAAGTGATAAAAGACATATAAGCTATAAAACCATGTATATAGGTTTCAAAAATAAATGAAACTATAACATATATTGTTAGAAAAGACAATAATGAAAGTTCAAAAGAATGTTAGCTTCAGCATGGTGAAGAGAAACCAGAGTGATTATATTTTAATCCCAGTTGCGTCACATAGTTACTTCTGGGCAAGTTACTTCGCCACACTAAGCCTTAATTTCTTCATTTGTAAAATGAGAACAATTCTCTTATGAGATTTTTTAAGGATTAAATTGTGCCTTATAAATGGAGTATACTCAATAAATGTTGACCTCTTTCACTTTCTCTCATCCTTATTACCATATTTGAAGGAAAAGAGCCTGCTGTCTTTAACCTCCTGCTTCTGACCTCTTCACACCCGCTGAGGCCCTCAGGGCAAGAACCCCTATACACTCCTCAGAGTTTAACTCTTCTAAAGGTTTAGACTTAGAACCTTGGACTTTATTAAAGGTAGAGCCCCAGAATGCAAAAGTAAAAGTCCACGAAGGACTAAGAATTACACATAAATCATAAATAAATAAGAAGAAGCAAGTAGGGTTGATCACGGAGGTTCTTGCCCATGTTCTACTGTGGTGAAAACATCACTTGGCAGAATTCTGTGGGTCTCTGTTTCCCTCATGTGAAAGATGGCGGCATTAGATAGTAAAGCCCCTTTCACTCAGAAGGGCCCAATGACAGTGGGTCCGTCTACAGCTCCAAGAGAAAAACCATGTGTGTTAGCTTTGCATTATTGTAGCAAAATATCTAAGATAACTTATAGGAGGGAAGGTTTACTTTGGCTCAGTTTCAGATGTTTTAGTCCAAGTTTGTTTAGCCCATTGCCTTTGGGCCTGTGGCAAGACAGAACATGATGGTGGGCAAAACATGGTAGAGAAAGCAGCTCACCTCATGGCAGCAAGGAAGCAAAAAGAGGAAGGAAGGAACCTGGGTGCTAATATCCCCTTGGAAGGCACACTCCCAATGACCTATCTTCTTCTAACGAGGCCTACCTCTTAAAGGTTCCACTGTCTCCCAAGAGCACCACAGGCTGGGAACAAAGCCTTTAACACTTAGGCCTTTCGGGGACCTTCAAGATCTCAACTATAGCACCTCTGTGGCCCAAATCATCCAGGGCACAGCTGATGTCAGAGGCTTCTGACTTATCACCTGCAGGCAAACTGACAGCTCTTTCTTCACATGACCATCAGTCTTGGTCATTCTAGGCTTAGAGTAGAAGATGGTTTTGTAAAGCAATGAGCTAGAAGAATCAGGCAAGGAGTAAATAGAAAGAACCAGGAAATACTGAGCCAGAAAGTAAGAGAGAAGAGTTAGAGGGGCTCTTGAGGCCCCTGTAGATCCTTTGCTTTGAGCCAAAAAAGGTGGTTACCAGAAGAAAATAGAAATAGAAATATTCAAGGAAAAAGTAGTCAGTATGTTCATCTGTGCCATGACGTGATGGCTGAGCCACCTCAGAACCCTGGTGTTACAGAGGTTTGTCTATATTTGTAGGAAGTAAAAAGATCCAAAAACTACTAGCAGATCTTCCATAAAACAACCCTGCTGAAATGGAACTACTGCAAGACCAGAACACACTTTGTGATAATAATTTTAAAGCCCTGGAAATTCTATAGACAGCAGATCTGACAGAGAATCTTTCCAGAATGGAACTATGATCTCTGTGAACCTGGGAGGAGGGGCCTTGGTTGTGAAGTCATGGAACAGAGCAGAAGCAGGAAGTACAAGACATTGTGGTGTCTGAAATTTCTTATATACTGTATACTGTCTGCTTCCTTCCTTCCTCCTTTTGGCACCACGCACTTCCCTAAAACCCACTCCCCGAAAACAACCAGCCATTGAAAACCCTATGAATAGCAGAGAAACACTAACAATACTGTTTCACCTGTTGTATGTAGGGTTGCTATGAGTCAGACACCAACTCCACAGCACCTAACAGCAGCATATGATCAGCATTTAGAATGAAATAGAAAAAATATTTCTATTTTCTATTTTCTTCTGGTAGCCACCCTTTTTGGCTCAAAGCAAAGGATCTACAGGGGCCTCAACAGCCCCCCTAACTCTTCTCTCTTACTTTCTGCCTCAATAGTTCCTGGTTCTTTCTATTTACTCCTTGCCTGGTTCTTCTAGCTCATTGCTTTACAAAACCATCTTCCACTCTACGCCTAGAATGACTACTAGCAAATCTTCCATAAAACAACCCTGCCATGATCATGTCTGCTCCATGTAATTATCTTTGGACATTTCTAATGTCTAACATGCCAGGGGTGCCAAATATGTACACACATTTTAAGAGACATTGTTGTTGTTGTTGTTAGGTGCCGTCGAGTCGGGATCCGACTCATAGTGACCCTCATAGGGTTTTCAATGGCTGACTGTTTCGGGATTGCCTTGGGAGTGGATTGCCAGGCCCTTCTCCCATTTTTGTGGTGCTGGGAATTGAACTCAGTACCTCAGAGACTGCAGCGCAGCGCTCTAACCACTGAGCTAAATCCCAGCCCTAAGAGACATTACCTATGTATTAATTGAAGTTGAATTATGGTAGCAATGTATTGCATGATATTCACTCAAGAGATGGCATTTATCAAATGGATATGAATGCCACAATGCATTCTTAAATAGCAAAATGGAACATTTTTGTCCCATGATGAGTATACAGTTTTTCTGGCATGCTCTATATTTTGGGCTACAAAATTTAGTCAAGTTCTCTTGGGATTTCACAGGAAAGGGTTTAATTCTCATCAAATGATGGTATTTTTGGAATGACTGGACTCAGGATATCAAGCCCAGCTCTTGCATTCAAGGGCTGGGTTATCTTGGATAAGCTTCTTAAGTATGTTATACCTGTTTCCCCACCTGGAAAACAGAGTCAGTCACCTTCCTTTCTATTTCTTCCAGGAAAGCTATGAAGAGAAATAGGATCTAGATGGGCACACTCTGTACTATTTGGAGGAAAAACACAGAGTAAGTACAAGAGCCTAAGGCAAGGCTGCTGGGCTCTGAGCTGATTCAGAGGACATATGGTTGCAACAGCCTGGGCCTCCACTCACCCATCAACAAAAAGGCCCAATGACATCTGCCCACTACTTTATCTCAGGGTTGTCCTATCAGCACCCGGGGATTCTAAATAATGTAGAGATCAAAATTGGCCTGGATTACATTCTGCAAAGCAAATGTCTCCTTTAATCTGGACTATGTGAAAATTTTTTCTATTTCATTCTAAATGCTGATCATATGCTGCTGTTAGGTGCTGTGGAGTTGGTGTCTGACTCAGCAACCCTACATACAGCAGGTGAAACAGTATTGTTAGTGCTTCTCTGCTATTCATAGGGTTTTCAATGGTTGATTGTTTTTTGGGAGTGGGTTTCAAAAGCTCCCTGATATGAAATGGAATGACTGCAAGATCAGAACGCACTTTGTAATAATAATTTTAAAGCCCCAGAATTTCTATAGACAGCAGATCTGACCACGAATCTTTCAAGAATGGAACTATGATCTCTGTGAGCCTGGGAGAAGGGGCCTTCGTTGTGAAGTCATGGAACAGAGCAGAAGCAGGAAGTTCAAGACACCGTGGTGTCTGAAATGTCTTATATACTGTATACTGTCTGCTTCCTTCCTTCCTCCTTTCAGCACCGCCCACTTCCCTATCCCCTCCATATTCTGTTCCAGGATAATTCCTTTTTATGTCCCTTCAAGGCATAGATCAAGGGTATTACTTTTAGCAGAAATAGTTGCAATTTTTTAAAATTCTTATTGTTGTTGTTAGGTGCCATCGAGGCAGTGTCCAACTCATAGCAACCCACAAAACAATATTGTTAGTGCTTCTCTGCTATTCATAGGGTTTTCAATGGCTGATTGTTTTTTGGGAGTGGGTTGCTGGGTCCTTCTCCCAAGCCTACAACACCTGGTGTTCCCAGGTGTTGTACTAACCCAAGTACTAACCAGACCTGAACCTGTTTGCCTTCTGAGATTCAACAAGATCGGAAGCCACAGTGGTATGGCTTCAGGCTTTTTACTCTTAGAGATGCCAAAAGGCAGATCTCTAATATGGAAGGCTGACAGGGTAAGATAAGAATCAACAGTCTTCCCCACTACCATGAGAAGATATTACCTACTTGTAAGTCCCACCTTGGAAGGATGCCACTCCACGTTAGGAGGAAATGTGGAAGCTTGGGGGGCTTTCATCTCAGTTAAGACAAGCTTTGTATCCTGAATGGTTTGAAGAGAGACAAGGATATCTGGAATAATGAGAGGTGACCATGGCCTCAAAGAGAAATGACTCAAAATGATGGCAGCTTCTCGGATGTCCAGATCAAGTCAGAGATTTTAATTTGGGGCAGGTTTTTGGGGTCCCATTTGTGTTTTGCCGACTCTGCGGCAGATGCTGGGGAAAGGTACTTCAAGATACCCAGGAGAAGACAAAGCAGCTGCTTTCACATGCTGGAAGGACTCTCCAGCAGAAAGCGGAAAGGCACTAGCAAGGGGAAGGGGAGTCAGCTGTTAATGAGCATTTCCTGTGTCAGGAACTTTACATGTAACCTGTATTCAGTTCTCACAAAAGTACTCTGAAGTGTCAGGTCCTTTTGAGGAAACTGAGAGTTCAGGAGACTAAATTCATTGCTCAAGATCATCAGGCAGTCAAATCACATGGCAGAGGCAGCTGGATAGTGTTAGTTTCCCTGGGCGTCCCAGTGCTAATGTCCTTTCTGCAGTTTGGTGTCCCCAGGCCACAAGCACAGGTGCATGAGGCCTCAATGGTCTGCTGTTCTTTCTTTTCCTCATACATGCCCACCTGCACTGAGCAGTTTTTTCTGCTCCAGAGCAATTGAGGACACTGGCTCTGGGGTACAATGATGGGTCTCATCAGCACCACTGTTGGTTCAATTCTAATGCCCACAAGCAAACACCAGCTACCTCATGGCTCACGTCTATGGAAGCATGGAAGCAGAGGGAGACTGATTTACCAGGGCATTCCCCAAGAAATAGAATGTGAAGTGTAGATTCTAGAATTAGAAATCGAATTTGCTGCTTTCCTGGTTTCAGCCAGTTACTTCATTTCTCTGAGCCCTCATTTTTTCCAACTGTTTATGAGTGATTACAAAGCAGCTAATTGTGAATTGCTATTATTACTAATATAACTTTTAATTAATAAAACAATGAATATGGCTATTTTAGGGATTAAGCAAATGCATCTAAAGAGCCTAACTTATGTTGGGTACTTACTACATGCTCCCTACCCATGCAGCTCAACGCTTTTAAACCTTTTCTCTGTGACAGGGAAGAGGCATTGCAAACCTTTCCCCTGACACTCATAAAGGCGAAAGGCCTATCAATTCCAATGCCTAAAAGGCCAAATTAAAGCTAGTTCTTTGACTTAGGACTTAATTATTGTTGGTTTTAGTAGTAGTTTACAAAGAATTTTCCATAGACTTTCAACAGGCCACCTCAGCTATTTACACAAGGAATGAATGGTTTGAATATGCTTTCCCTAAAAACAGATTTTGAGAAGAGGCAGAAAAAATGACATCAGATTCCCAGAGCGTAGGGGAGAAACTACACCAATTTGTTGTTGTTGGTATTTTTGTTCTGTTTTGTTTTGCTTTGTTTTGTTTTGTTGTTTTGAGATAAGGTCTCACTGTGTAGGCTCGGGGCTTCGATTTAGCTCAGTTGGTAGAGCACTGCTCTGCAGTCTCTGAGGTCCAGAGTTCCATTCCCAGCACCACAAATATGGGAGAAGGGTGTGGCAATCCACTCCTGAGGCAATCCCAGAACAATCAGCCATTGAAAACCCTAGTAGTTGGATACAACTTGACAGAACCTAACAACAACAACAACAACGTAGGCCGGGATGGCCTGGAACTCTTGTTGATCCGCCTGCCTCAGCCTCCTGAGTCCTGGGGTTACAGGCATGCACTCCTATGCCCAGTAACCTCAGCAATTTAAAGGGCTGAAGAATCCCACATTATCCTCTGCTATCTTTTTAGGGTTCCCTTTCCCCAGGCCTTATCAGCAAAGCAAGACTTTTTACTAGAAAAAGCAAGGAAAAATGCACATCTTATTTTTGAAAAAACAGGAAAAATTAGTTTAGATAAACTTTCAGCAAAACCACATATACATATTGGTTAAAAAATACTGTGCTTTTGAAGGAACATCTTGTTTGTATATTCCCACAGGCCTCAACAAAATTTAAGGTGATAATCAATTATAGATTTCATCAGGGTTCACTTTAGAAAGTAAGTATAAAGACACATTAATCCTTTCATGAAACAATTGACTTTAGCCGGAGGATATATATGTGTGTGTGTGTGTGTGTGTGTGTGTGTGTGTGTGTGTGTGTGTATATACAAGAATATGTGTGTGTATATATATATATTTTTGTATATACACACACATATATATATACACATACACATATGTGTGTGTATATATGTGTGTGTTATATACTATTGTATACACACACACACACACACACACACACACACATATCCTCTGGCTAAAGTCAATTGTTTCATGAAAGGATTAATTTGTCTTTATACTCTATACTTACTTTCTAAAGTGAACCCTGATGAAATCTATAATTGATTATCACCTTAAATTTTGTTGAGGCCTGTGGGAATATACAAACAAGATGTTCCTTCAATATATATATGTATGTATATATATACACACTGTTGTGTTGGTGTTAGGTGCTGTTGAGTCGTGATCGACTCATAGCGACTCTTATAGGGTTTTCAATGGCTAATAGTTTTTTGGGATTGCCTTGGGAGTGGGTTGCCATGTCCTTCTCCCATTTTTTGTGGTGCTGGGAATCGAACTCGGGACCTCAGAGACTGCAGAGTGGCGCTCTACCAACTGAGCTAAGTCCCAGCCAATAAACACACACACACACACACACACACACATATATATTTCAATATATAATATTAAGATGCTATATCTTTAACTCCTACTTTGAATACTTAGTGTGTGGAGGAAAAAATAATCATGTTGTTTCCTCTGCTCTCACACTACAGCAATCAACACAGAAGACTTCTGTGACCCCAAAAGTGTGGGAGGTTCTCCCTATCAGCAAGTAAGTAATTAGTTCCACAGAGGACACTACCTGGGTGTCCTCCAACTTAACTCTGACCCTTCCACCTGGAAGTGATGTCAGAGCCCATGGGTGGATAGGTCAGTCCACAAGACTCCCTTCACCCCTACTTCAGATGCCAGTTGTTAGCCCCAGATTGTTTTAATTGTGCTTCTGACATGCCAGCTATAATTTGGGGGATCCATAACCCCATCTTCAGGTTCAATTAATTTGTGCTCACAAAATTCAGGGAAATGCTTAGGTTTCCAGGTTTATTATAAAAGATAGTATGAAGAATACAAATAAAGAGACCCATAGAGGGAGACATGGGGAAGGAGTGGAGCTTTCCCCTTCTGGATGGACCACCATCCACAAGCCTGCCAGTGTTTAGCTGTCCTTTTGGGATTTTATGGAGACTTCATTGCATATACATGGCTGAAGCATGGACAACCACATGAAAATGCTATTTGACAAAGAGTATCATCTAATGCTAAAAGACTGGTGGAGGACTGGGAGGTGCAGCTCAGTGGTAGTGTGTGTGGTTAGCATGCACAAAGCCCTGGGTTTGATCCTCAGCACCCGAAAAAAGAAACAAAAACCACCAGCTGAGTGTCCTACAATTCCACATTGACAAGTACACCTGGAGACAGGGTGAGAGTCCAGGTGGAAACTCAGCAACTCCTGCCTAGATTTTTCTTGGCAGAACAAAGCCCTGTATGCAGTATTCCTTCCTCCAGGGTAAGGGCCAGGACCCCTCCCTCCCTAAACAGGAACCTCCTTCCTACTATCAAACAATGTAGATTAGAGAATTTCTTTATGGCCAGCTTGAAGGCAGAGAGGCAGGGAAGATTAAAGTGTCTGTGATCTGCTTCAGGGAACAGAAATTCCACTTTCTAGGGCCTGCCTTGGGGAGAGTTAAGCACTAGCAAACTGTGGATAAAACTAAAAAGTCTATAACATCACACTGGGGGAGATATGACCAGCCACTTGAGCAGAACGGTGAATGGCTAAAGTAGCTTTCACCTTCTCAACTTGAAAAGAATGAGGCTATGAAACAGGTGCTTGTTAAGAAATAAGGAGGGCTTTAACTTTTTCTATGGCAAAAGAAGGATGTTTCATTCATTTTCTCCTCTGTTTTCTGCAGAGCCCTAAAAATTGATACTGAATTTGCTTTGTTTTTCTGTACAAGTCTCCATAGGGCTGAAATCAGTCTGTGGTGACAACTGCTTTCTTCTCTGGGCCACGTTGACAAGTGTCATGACACAAGAGCTTCTGGCTCACTGAGAGCCATTTTGCAATAAGCAGTGTCTGAAACTGGAAGAATCATTGGCTTTATTTTCTCTTTTCCTGCTACCTTGCCTTACCTAAATTCCAAGAATGACTATGGGATGGCCAGAGTAGCCAGGGCTTCCTGCCAGCAAAGGTAAGAACTGTGAGATATGGTCAGGAGCTCCCCAAAATACTTCAGTGAATGGAGGAGGAAGGCTGAGGTCAGAAAATGTGTGATTCTCTCCATGTTACCCTCATGCAAGTTTTTTGAGTTCATGTTAGTTTCTCAAAATTGACTTAGCTGACAAATTCTTAGCTCATTCTTCTAAGTTATTCTGTGTTTATCCAAAGCAAAGAACTATTTCATGTGCAAAATTATGGGCAACTGTCTACAACTTTGAGATAATAAAATTATTTGTACCTGGAGTAGGGATTCCTTGTGTGGTTTTTCAAAAACAATTTGAAGTAATAGTTGCCACATGACAATAATTTTCTGTTCATGAACAGTTTGACTCCAGCTGAAAATGCAGGATCCAGAGAAAGCCAGGACACACTTCAGAGTGAAAGCCCAGAGGCCATGTTACTTAAGCAAACTAAGCAAACTTTCTAGTCTCTTGGTAATAGCTGAGCAAATCTCTGGACAAACAAACAAGCAAACAAAACCCCAAACAATTCCTTGAAAAGATCTTAGAATCAGCCCCTCTTTTATTTAATTGATTAATTTGGTTATTTTTTGTAGTAGCTGGGGGCTGAACCCAGGGCCTCATGCATCCTTTGCAAGTGGTCTGTCTCTAAGCTGCATTCCAAGCCCCCTTTTTATTTTTTATCTTGAGACAGGGTCTTGCTAAGTTACACATGCTGCCTCTAGGCTCGAACCCTCAATGATCCTGCCTCTGCCTCCCAAGTTGCTGGGATTATAGGTGTGTGCCGCTGGCTCCCACTTCAGCCCCTCTTTTTATATCTAAATGGTTCTTGATTTTTTTTTTTTTCTTTGTGGTACTGGGAATTGAATCCAGGGCCTCGCGCTTGCATGCTTTGCAAGTGCTAGACCACTGAGCTGCACCCGCAGCTCATTTTGTTTTTACTTTTTTGAGACAGTGTCTCACTAAGTTACGCAGACTGCCTCTGCTCTCAAACTTGCAATCCTCCTGCCTCTGCCTCCCAAGCCGCTGGGATTACAGTCGTGCACCATTGCGCCCAGCCTATATCTAAATGGTTCTTATAATTGTCCATTGAAAAAATCTTTAGAGATTTACTTGAGCTAAATAGAGAGGAACAGGACATAAAACCAAAGCCAGACTACTGCAGGTACACCACTCCTACCTGGTGTGATTTCTAAGTTATTAAAAGTCAACAGACCTGGCAACACCAGCGTTGCCAGGCACCTCTCATGACGGGCTGCCTCCTGCCATCTATATTTACTGATCATTAATACTTATTCCAGCCTTGATGCTTGTGAGAAGGGAGCAGGGTACAAATCAACCACTAAAAAAAGTTTCTAGCAACTCACTTTTCCATCACAAAGCCATTTTAGATTCTAAGTAAATCCCTGAAATGAAGAGAGCACGTCACTCCCACTCTTCCGTCCCCACCAACCCTCTGTAGATAAACCCAAGGAGTAAATGCAAACCTAATGTTATGGCCACTAAATAGGCAAACAGCCTGGGAGTAACTTGCTCCTTCCTGGAAGAGACCAATCTGATAATTAAAGAAAACAAACCCAAACAAAACTCTGCTCCAACCAGCTTGGCAGCTAGGGAGGCCCTCCTGGGTAAGAACTTAGAAAATCAGGAAATACTCACGATCATTATAAACGTGCCCAGGAACTCGGAGAGCGTCTCCTTAGCTAGGCTGCTCTTCAGGGCCAGCCTCTGCTTGAAGCTCTTCTCCATCTCTTCCTTCTCTGACTGCATCTTGGGGCTTCTCTGAGAGACGCTCCTTCCGCCAGTGCCTGGTTGTTCTGGTCCTCGCCTTCACTAGCACATGAAAACGGAAACCTAGATAACTCCTCAGGGATTCCTGGAGCTATCCCGGGTTATCTCTGACTATTACAAGGCTGTCCCAATTAGAAGCTAGGACTAAATTCTCTTCTGGTGAAACCTGTCATTCCCTTTTCACTGCTATCTGTTTGAATTAGTGAGTTATAACCTCAAATCCTCAAAATGATCTTTTTCTGTGCCTGACAGATTAATCATTACCTTTATTCCCCAGGTATTTCTCCTCTGTTGATTTTTTTTCTTCTTTTTTCTTTTTTTTTCCCCAGGAGATGAGAAAAGAGATGTTGTGCTGATTGTGTTGCCAAACCACAGCGATGGGCTCTGGTCCAGAAGAGATTTACATGTTACACAATTGCAGGCTTCTGACTTTTTTTTTTTTTTTTAACCTATTCAGAAGTAGGCGGCTGGGGTGTCATTTGGAATCGTCAAATCAGGTATCCATACCTCCAGTGTAAACATCCTTCACTAAGAAGGTTTTCATCCAAACTGAAGCATATGAAGAAAATATAGACCTTGTTCTATAAAATTAATCCCTCTCCTTTTCTTCCAGTAGCCGTCCAGCCATTTCATGAGGCCACTCTGAGGTTGCTAAGAACCACTGTGCCTACTCCAGAGATGGCAAAATTAACACACAGACAGACCATTGCAAGCTTGGGACTGCAATCTATGGGACACGATGGAGATACCTTTTGGGTGACCAAACCTGGACCCTATCTGCTGAAGACAGTTTGGGAACCATCCAAGAATCAGAAAGGCATAGGACAAATTCTCAGGTTTCCTCTTAAGGAGGATTCCAGGTTTTTTTTTTTTTTTTTTTTTGGTACTGGGGGTTGACCACCC
>VMDO01039580.1:0-12556 GCA_007922755.1 Pedetes capensis
GTAGTCTTTTGAGTGCCTTCCAACCTGGGGGGGCTCATTTTCCGGCACTATATCTGACAGTGTTTCTTTGCTATTCATAGAGTTTTCAATGGCTAGTTGTTTTGGGAGTGGTTCGCCAGGTCCTACTCCCTAGTCTGTCTTAGTCTGGAAGCTCAGCTGAAAACCTGTCCACCATGGGTAACCTTGCTCATGTCCGAGGCAGAGCTCTCAGCCTCATCGTAATACACAAGCCCCCACAGTTCGGCAAACTGACAGATGTGTGGAGGAACTAGAAGCATATAAGTATGCTTTATTTTTTCTTCTTGCTTTCTCCTCCTCTTCCTTTATTTCTCATTTTAGTAGCATTAGGAAAAGGATAAAAAGTGAAGTTGATAATGAACTGAGTTTTAGAAGATATGGCCAATATTTCCAGGAACAATGTATTTTGAAATAGTTACTGTGAGCACTGCTGAGAGCTTACTTAGCTTTGTCTTTGCTCTTGTTGTGGGCCACAAACTTGATTCAGTGTTATTTCCTGGAGAGGACCCAATTGTTGTTGTTGCTGTCAGGTGCCATTTTTGTCAGGTCCAAACTCATGGTGACTTTATATAGAACAGAACAAAACACTACTCAACACTGTGCCATGACTGGCAATATGCCAGTGCTTGTCTGCTATTCATAGGGTTTTTGATGGCTGATTGTTTTGGGATCATATTGGGAGTGGGCTGCTAGATCTTTCTCCCATTTTTATGGTGCTGGGGATTCATAACTCAAAATAAGAGGAAACAACTGTAAATATCCCTTAATAATTGGAATGTACATAATAAGAACCTAGGAAAATTAGCAATCATCAAAAATGAAATGAGGCACATAAACATCAATATTAAGGCATCAATGAGCTAAAATGGTCTGGTATTGGCCATTTTCAGTGAGATAATCATGTGGTCTACTATGCTGGGAATTACAATTTACAGAGAAATGAGGTCCATTCATCTTCAAAAAAGACATCTTCAGATCTGTCCTGAAGTACGAAACTGTTAGAGATTGAATAATATCCATACGCCTACAGGGAAGGCCAGTTAATATGATTTCTATTCAAATTTATGCACCCACCACTAAGGGCACAAATGAAGGTGTGGAATATTTTTACCAGCTTCTGCAGTCTGAAAGTGATCAAACGTCAATTGGGATGCACCAATAATTACTGGTGACTGGAATGCAAAAGTTGATAACAAAGAAGGCAGCTCTGTATTTGGAAAACATCTTCAGAGACAGAAATGATGCTGGAGACTGCTTTATAGAATTTTGTCAGACCAATGACTTTTTTTTTGGAAATACATTTTTTTCACCAATATAAATGTGACTATATGCATGGAATTCACTAGATGGAACATACTGGAATGAAACTGACTTCATACGTGGAAAGAGATGATGGAAAACTCAATATAAGATCTTCAATATTAGAAATCAGAACAAGGTGCTGATTGTTGATGAGACCATCAACTGCTCATTTGCAGGTTCAAACTGAAACAGAGGGCAATTAGAACAAGTGTATAAGATCCAAGATATGACCTTTAGTATATTCCATCTGAGTTCAGAGACCACCTTAAGAACAAATTTGATGTGTTAGATATGACACTAATGATCAAAGACCAGATGAGTTGTAGTGTGACATCATTCATGAGGATGAGCAAAAAGTTATTAAATAGACAGGAAAAAAGAAAAGGCCAAATTACATGTTAAAAGAGACTCTGAAACTTGCCCTTGAACACTGAGTAGCTAAAGTAAAAGGAAGACATGATGAAGTTAAAGAACCAAGCAGAAGAAGCCCAAGGAGACATAATCAAATATTATCATGACATGTGCAAGGAGCTGGAGATAGAAAACCAAAAGGAAGAGTATGCTCTGTTTTTCTGAAGTATAAAGAATTGAGAAAAAACTCAATCCTCAAGGATACTAGAAGGAAAATGTTAAATGACACAGGAAACATCAAAAGAAGATGGAAGAAATATAGAGTCATTATACCAAAAATAATTGTGGATGATCAAACATTTCAAGAGGTTGGATAAGATCAGGAACTAGTGGCACTGAAGGAAGAAGTGGAAGCTGCTTTTAAGGCCTTTAAAGGCCCTGGAATTGATAGAATACCAATTGAGATGTTTCAACAAACAGATGCAGAATTGGAGATGCTCACTTTTGTATACCAAGAGAGTTGGAAAGCAGCTACAAGGCCATATGGCTGGAAGAGATCCATATAAGTGCCTTTTTCCAAGAAAGGGGATGCAGACAAATGCAGAAATGAGTGAATAATATCATTAATATCACACACAAGTAAAATTTTGCTAAAGATCATATCAATGGATGTAGAAACCTTCTTTGACAAAGTTCAACATCCATTCATGATAAAAGTCCTGAAAAAACTGGGAATAGAAAGAACATATTCAACTTGATAAAGACTATCTATGACAAACCTATTGTTGTTGTTGTGAGGTGCCGTCGAGTTGGTATCCAACTCATAGTGACTCTCATAGGGTTTTCAGTGGCTGACTGTTTTTTGGGATTGTCTTGGGAGTGGATTGCTAGGTCCTTCTCCCATTTTTGCAGTGCTGGGAATTGAATTTGGGACCCCAGAGACTGTAGCGCAGTGCTCTACCAACTGAGCTAAATCCCAGCCCTGACTAACCTATAGCTAACATTATACTAAATCAGGAAAACGTAAAAGAATTTCCTTTAAATTCAGGAATGTGACAAGGGTGTCCACTCTTTCCACTCTTGTTCAATATAGTAATGGAAGTTCTACCCAGAGAAATAGACAAGAGAAAGAAATAAAAAGGAGACAAATAGGGAACAAAGAAGTCAATTATTCTTTTTTGCACATGAAATGATACGTAAAAGACCCCAAAAGACTCTATCAGAAAGTTCTTAGATCTGAGAAATACCTTCAGCAAAAAGCAGCATACAAAACTGATATTCAAAAACCAGTAGCATTTCTGTACACTAATAACAAGCATGACAAGAAAGAAATCAAAACAACAATCTCATTTAGAATACTCTCAAAAATATCTACGAATAAATTTAACTAAGGAATCTAAAGTCCTCTATCATGAAAACTTCAAAACACTAAAGAAAGAAAGTGAAAAATACACTAGAAAATGGAAAATCCTCCTTTGTTTGAAGAACTGTTATTGTGAAATGTCTATACAACTAAATTGATCTACAAATTCAATGCACTCCTCCTCAAAATTCCAATGATATCCGTCACATAAATAGAAAAAAATCCCCAAAATTCATATGGAAAACAAAATACCCGGAATAGCCAAAGCGATTCTAAGCAGAAAGAGCAGTGCAGAAGGCACCACAGCACCTGAAATCAAATTGTATTACAGAGCCATAATAATAAAAACAGCTTGATACTGGCACCAAAGCAAATATGTAGATCAATAGGATAGAATAGTAGACCCACAAATAGACCCATATGACTACAGCCACCTGATCTTTGACAAAGGTGACAAAAACATACACCACTGAAAAGACAGCCTCTTCAACAAATGGTTCTGGGAAAACTGGATATTCATCTGTGGAAGAATGAAAGTAGAGCCATATCTTTCACCCTGTACAAAAATCAACTAAAAACAGATCAAAAATCTTAATTTAAAACTGGAACCTTTGAAACAATGAGAAGTAAATATAGGGGAAACAGTTCAACACATAGACATAGGTAAGTACTTTCTTAAAAGGATTCCAATAGCCCAGGAAATAGTACCAAGGATTGACAAATGGGATTACATGAAGTTAAAAATCTTCTACACAGCAAACAATCAATAGATTAAAGTGAGAGCCCACAGAATGGGAGAAAATTTTTGCTAATTACACATCTGACAGAGGATTAATACCTAAGATATATAAAAAACTCAAAGATTAAATACACCCCCCCAAATAATCAAGGCAATAAGTAGGCAATGGAATTGAATGGACAATTCACTAAAAAAGAAATATAAATGGTAATAAACATATGAAAAAATGCTCGATATCCTTAGCCATCAGGGAGATGAAAGTGAAAAACTACACTGAGATTCCATCTTAGTTTGCTCTGAATGATTTAGTACCCATAAAACAAACAACAACAAATGCTGGTGAGGATTTGGGGGTTGTGGGAAGGAATCCTTTTATACTGCTGGTGACTGTAAACTAGTGCAACCATTATGGAAATCAGCATAGAGGATCCTCAGAAATCTAATAAAACTATCAATTATCTTATTCCTGGACATATACCAAAGTAATCCAAGTCATCATATCGTATATACATCTACACTTCCATGTTTACTGCAAGAATACTCACAATTACAAGGACATGCAATCACCCCAGATGTCCATAAACAGAAGAATAGATTAAAAACTATGGTATATATACACAATAGAATATTACTCAGACATAAAGAAGAGTGAAACCACATCATTTGCAGGAACATGGATGGAATCACAGATCATTTTAAGCAAAATAAGCCAACTCAGAAACAGAAATGCCACATATTTTCACTCATGTGTGGACACAAGATCTTCCTTGAAAGAAAAGAAAGAAATATATAATTTTATGTATCTAGGTTGGAAAATCCCAGAGCATTTATTTGGAGTGGGACGGTGATTGATGGGAGGGGGAGGGGTAATAGAGTAGGGTGGTAATGTGGGAGAGAACAAATGCAAATTACAGGATGCAATTATATGGAAATCCCATAATGAAACTCATTATATTGCATGAAAATTAAATAATAATAATAATGAGAAAAGGGAAAAAACAAAAAGCTATAATCCATCACTAAAGGCACTAGTTTTCCTTTTCTGTTCAGTTGCAAATGCCATATGGTATAAAAGACTCTATATTCCTTAATGCTTCTTCTAACAAACAGGGTAGGATCACGGTCTTCAGAAATTTTACACCCTAGAAAATTTCAACACGGAACTTTAGTGAAGATAGAGATTTAAAACCACACCAGGAACTGAAAACCCAGTCATCACAATCCATTATTAGAGGAGATACTTTCTTACATGGGAATAAACTTACTAAATGATTCTCTCCTTTCAGTTAGGGAACAGTTTAAGTGCCTGAAAAAAATGTTTTGTGGTATCAGAAAGCATTTGAATGTTTTGGGTGAGAAATTTAATAGCTACCTTTGCAGAGACACTCAGGGATTTTTAGCAGTTGGGTTAGGACCTGTACGCGCATGTCATGTGGTTAGGCGTGCTCTGCAGGCCCCAAGTACTACCATCCAAGCCTCAGTATTTTGTTTCCCTACCCTCCTCCCTCTGTCTGCTCTGTTTATGCATGTGGGAGACGGCCTGTTGAGTGTGGCTGATCTCTCCCAGCTGTGGCCTCTCCATTCACCCTAATTTCTTTCTCCATAGCTCATTTGGACCCAAACAGTGGTGAAATTGCTGACTGGTGAGTGTGTCCTGCCACAAAAGCCATAGGCACAATTTGGCCACAACCAAAAAGAGCATGCAGGATGGAAAACACCATCTGGACTGTGTAATTTCAATAGCATAAACTTCTCTTTCTTTCATGTAAGAAAAATCAGCCATGCAGCCTTGGGTTGCTTTTTGCTGTGGCCAGAAACCACTTAGGTTGCAATCCTCTGTCACTGAAAGAAAAAGTCCAAAGGGACTCTAGAATATGCATTGCTGTCTTTTCAAGTTTTACAGAGGGTTTTTATTTTATTTTTTTATTTTTGGCTTTTATCTCTGTGGACTTTTCTCCAGCTCAGAGCATAGAAAGTAGCTCCCAATTGCACATCCGTCATCTATCACCCTGAGAGGGCTTACTGTACTCCGTGGGGATTTGTTTTCCCAGTTTTGGTGGGCAAGGAGAGTTCACTTTCTGTTTAGATATAGCCTCCAACCCAAAAATGAACAGGGAAGGCCAGAGGTTCATGTTCTTATACATTTGGTGATGGGGGGAATAATACCCTCATCTGATTTTTAATCACATTTGGATATTCTTTGGCTTTTATTCTGCAATGAAAATCTAGAGGTACATTGGCATATTTTGATAGTACTATTTCATAATGTGGGGCTGGGGTTTAGCTCAGTTGGTAGAGTGCCTGCTCTGCACTCTCTGAGGACCCAGGTTTGGTCCCTAGTACCGCAAAAGTGGGAGAAGGAAGGGACAATCCACTCCTGAAGCAATCCTGAAACAATCAGCCATTAAAAACCCTATGATAGTCACTGAGTAGGACCTGACTTGATAGCACCTAACAACAACAGCAACAATTTAATAATGAACAAGTGATCTGGTTGCTTTCATTTTTAATAACAGTTAAGATCTATGCTGTAGCCATGAGGACAAAGAACTTTTTTTTTCAGTGATTTGGGTTCAATACAAATATTGTTTGTTTCTATTGAGGAACATCAGAAAATATTGCCATACTCTAAGAACAACATTGAACTGAAAGTCAGAGAACCTACTCAGTCGCTAAACAGCTTTGTAACCTTAAGCAAGTCTACCCTTTCTGTCTCCATGTCCTCACCTGTGATAAGAGGACTGTGATTGTCTCCTTGTCTGCAAATCCAATAAACTTCTTCCTGAATCTGCTGATTGCAAGTTGAGGAGGAAAGTAAAATAAAGATGTCATTCAGTAAGTGTCAGCACATGGAAGAATACATGAAATGCTGTGCATTTTCTACACATTACAATCATTAAAGGGAGTTGGTACTGTTACTCTTGTAAGTGATGACATTGACTTAGAATATTTAAAGAATTCATTAAAGACTCATCTTTTTTTCCCACCCTTTATTGATAAATGATGATGGGGTACAGAGTAATACAGCATTGGCTTTTTCTGTTATGAAACTATTACATCATTTTTAGCTACACTTTTACCAACTTACAAGGTTTATGGAAACTTTTGACTAATATGTAGTAAGACTCAAATGCATATTTGAGCTATATTCCTTGGTTTTTCCAATGCACTCATAAAATTGCAGTGTTTACATTGAGATTATCCTCTCCCCCTTTATCCCTCTGCATTGATTCTCTTCCCCATTCCATCTTCTGCAATCTTTGCTTCCCTTTGCTAGTTCCCTCTCTCCTTCTTTCTACTCTTTATATTGTTCCTTCTTCACTAAGATTAACAGTGAATTTTTAATATATCAACTTATGTATAGGATTTTTTCTTCCTTTAAGTAAGATTCAGATCCCACATAGAGTAAGAACATATGGTATTTCTCTTTTTGAACTTATGTTCATTTGGTTAGGATGATGATATTCTCCAATTCCATCCATTTTGCTGAAAATAAAATTATTTCACTTTTTAAAATTGCTGAGTAGTATTCCCTATTGTGTATATGTTTTATATATATATATATATATATATATATATATATATATATATATTTTTTTTTTTTTTTTCTGTACTGGGGATTAAACCCAGGGCCTCGTGCTTGCATGCTCTGCAAGTGCTGGACCACTGAGCTGCACCCTCAGCCCATTTTTTTTACTTTTTTGAGACAGGGTGTCACTAAGTTACACAGACTGCCTCTGGTCTTGAACTTGAGATCCTTCTGCTTCCGCCTCCCAAGCCTCTGGGATTATAGGCATGCACCACTGCACCCAGTTATGTACTAAATTTTAAAAAATACATTCTTCTGTTGATGAAGCCCCAAGTTTTTAAAAGGCTGAGCCAGAATAAAAGCCCAGGTCTCCCTGATATCAAAGCCTATCCTCTTCATAATAACTGAATATTTATTTTGATCACAGAAGTTCCCATATGTTAGCCCATTTAATCTTCAAAATAACAGTGTTAGGTTGATATCACCATTCCCATTATGAAGATAAAGGAATTTCAGCTTAGAAAATTGAGAAACCTATCAAGAGTAGCATGAAAGATGGAGAACAGGACAGCTTGGATTCAAATTCTTATGTTAGTCTAATTGCAGCAATCAAGCTCTTTGAACTATACCAGTCTGGCATTCTCAGCTTTGTTGGAAATTGGGTAGAATTTTATTTAAATATTTGAGTTTGACTTTAGATTGACTTTAGATTGGCATGGTAACATTCATTAAGCTAAATATTGGGTTATACCATGCAAAAAGTTTATTTTCATAATCTTTGGACATGACCTATTCAGGCTGAACGAGAAAGTAAGACAAGGTTAAGTTAGTCAGCAGACCCCAAATAAAACCTTGGAGAACCTCAGGAAATGAGTAGTGACTGGTGAGGTGTAGGGAGAAATTGGGAGGAAATTGGCAAAAACCCTAAGACTGGGAAAACGGCTTTTGAAGATCTGGTTTGTAAATTAGAAATCTAGGGAAAATGAAAATAACTTGATTGGATATTTGTACAAAACCCTCCATAAATCCCCTGAACCTGATTGGACAATTGGAAAACAAAGGACTCAAAGCTGATTGGCTCAGGCCATTTGGGATGAACTATATAAAAAGCTGCACTGTAGCGGCGCTCTCTCTCTCTCTCTCTCTCTCTCTCTCTCTGTCTCCTCCTCCCTCTCCCTGACCTGGACCACACATCAATATAGAACTCTCTCTCTGTCCGACCACCAATGAGGAAAGAACTCTCGCTCTCTCTCTTTCTGACCACTGATGAAGAAAGAACTCTCTCTCTGGGTTCAACCAGCAACACAGAAGCATCTCTCCTCGTGACCACCGAGACCAGGACAACTAGATGGCACTCTCAAGAAAAGATGGACTACAAACAAGCTGAGGAAAGCCTCTTGGATCCAGTGCCAAGAGGCCGAAGCTGAGGACAGTTTCCAGTCCAAGCACCAGAGGCAGAAGAGCCGCCACTGCCCTTGAAGCAGCATAGCACTTGAAGAGCTGTAGCACTTGTAAACTGTACACTTTGGGTTCCTCTTGGCCCTTGTCAGGGCACAGAGAGACAATAAAGAGCTGCATAGTCCCCTAAGGTAAAGCAACCCGAGGCTTATCCTTTCTCCCCTCTCTCGGCATTCCGAAGGGCCACAAGAGTCCTAGTCCCTCACCCAAGGGCCTCAAATGAGTTGTGTTTAGTTATCTGTGTGAGTGGCCATGCCTCCCATCTGAACATCCAGGCTGAATGGGCAAGGAGCGTGCCCCATAATGGGGGAAGATATTATCACTAAGATCAGATCTATGATACTTATTTTTATAAAGTGTCCTTTTAAAAGTGAGACAATTTAAGATTTCAGAAGTTCTTTTTGGAAAAAAATAAGTATATGCTGTTTTAAATTCTGAAGAATATGATGAAACATCAGACTTCTCTTTCTTTTCTTTCAACATCACAACTTTTTTTTTTTTTGTAATGAAGGCAAGATTGTAAGTTGTTGCTAGTCGGTGTCCAACTCATAGAGACCCTATGTACCACAGGCAAAACAGTATTGCTAGTGCTTCTCTGCTATTCATAGGTTTTTCAGTGGCTGATTATTTTTTGGGAGTGGATTCCAGGTCCTTCTCCCAAGCCTACAGCACCTGGTATCCCCAGGAGATCTCCTATCCAAGCACTAACCAGGTCCAACCCTGTTTAGCTTCTGATATCTGACAGAATCTAATGCCACAGTGGTATGGCTACAAGCTAAAGTGTTGCCCAGGCTGTCCTCAAACTTGTGATCCACCTGCCTCATTCTCTGCTGCTCATTGATTATCAGCATGTGCCACCATGACTGGCTAATCACTTAGGGAACTTTTAAATGTTTCTGGTTCTTGGCCCTGCAATCCAGTTATATTGCATAAGGAATGAGAGGGAGTGGGACCAGGGTGTCTGCATTTTTTACAAACATTGTGGAAAAAAGCATGAAGTTTCCTCAGAAAACTAAAAACAGGACTACCGTATGACCCAATTATACCACTCCCAGCTATATACACAAAGGAATATATACCAATATACCATAGAGAAAGCTGTACTACCATGTTCATTGCAACACTGTTCACAGTAGCCAAGATATGGTATCAGCCCAGATACCCATCAATGGATGAATGAGTAATAAAATACACAATGGAATTTTATTCAGCTATAAAGACGAATAAGATTATGTCATCTGCAGGAAAAAGAATAGAACTGGAGATCATTATTTTAATTAAGCAAAAGAAGCCAGACTCAGAGAGAAAAATACTGCATATTCCATCTCCTGTGTGGAAGCTAGATTTATTTTAAAAAGAAAAATAATACATATGTATGTAAGATTGTCTGCAGCCATACCACTGTGGCATCCAATCCTGTCGGATCTCAGAAGGTAACCGGGGTTGGACCTGGCTAGTACTTGGATGGGAGATCACCTGGGAACACCAGGTGTTATAGGCTTGGGAGAAGGGCCTGGTAATCCACTCCCTAAAAATGGCCACCCATTGAAAACTCAATGAATAGCAGAGAAGCACTAACAGTAATGTTTCCCCTGTTGTGCGTGGGGTCACTATAAATCAGACACCAACTTGATGGCACCTAACAACAATAACAACATGTAAGGTTGGAAAGTTTAAGGGGATACATTTGGAGCAGGGAGGGAAATACTAGGAGCAGATGGGAGCAACGTAGGCAGGGTAATGAGGGACTAAGAGCTAAGTACATGATATAATTGTATGGAAATGCCATAATGAAACTCATTATATTGACACTAATTAAAAATAATAAAAATATTTTCATAATAAAAAATAAAATCTCCCCACATGGTTCTTAGGTACAATCAGGTTGGGGAAACACTGAGCTTGGCTGGAGTGTGGTCTCTTTGCTGTCCCTTGAAGGGAGTCTATGAAGGGGGATGCCAATGCTATTTCCACCTGGTTCCAGAAAGACTTTACTGTCCTACAGAGGCATCAAGAGGAAAGTCACCTGGAAAATCACTTAGGTGCCACTCTAACACTGGGGCCTCTGAAACAAAAAGTCTCTGGAATTTCCTTGTGATTTCTTGGATTTACTTGAGTATAATTTTCTTCTTGTTCTTTTCTTTTGAGTGAGTAGATGTTTGGACAGTTCAGTCAATGCCTTACATTTCCTGTGGTCAGAGGAGAACTGAAGTAAATAAAACCTTTTGCTTTTCATTCTGAAAGTATGTCAGACTCCTTTTGTATAGAACCTTGAATCAGAACACATTGTAAGGAAAAGCAAACCTTAGTTTTCTGTAATTGCCTTGGGAAATAGGTTTTAGGAATGTGTGTATCATATATCAGAATACTTTACTTCCTTTTAAGCCATACCATATACTTTGACATGGCTTCCATTTAACAAAACACATTGGGTCTAAAGGATGAATGTTTTAGTATAGGTGATTTTATCTATCTATCTATCTATCTATCTGTCTATCTATCTATCTATCTATCTATCTACACCTTAAGCATATTTTATGCTTTAGGGTTTTTTCCCTTTCACAGTATCTTTTCAGTTGCAACTAGTTTTGCATATAAGGTATTTATTTATTGTTGTTTATTGTTAGGTGCTGTCAAGTTGGTGTCCAACTCATAGCAACCCTAGGTACATCAGGTAAAATACTATTGTTAGTGCTTCTCTGCTATTCATATGGTTTTCAATGGCTGACTGATTTTTGGAAGTAGGTTGCTGGGTCCTTCTCCCAAGCCTACAGCACCTCATGTTCCCAGGTGGTCTCCCATCCAAGTACTAACCAGACCTGACCCTCCTCAGCTACCAAGATCTGATGGAATCAGATGCCACAGTGGTATGGCTGTAGACACAATGTATTTATTACATAATAATAAATATAACCAAATATAATCACAAATAACTAAAATATAATGAAAGGGCAAGAATTATATTTTGGTCAGCATATACAAAGAAAGAATAGAAATCTCCTGCAGATTATAAATGAATGGGTAGATTTTAACAAAATGAAACAGGATTGCAAATGTTCAGAATTAAGAAGATTCTGGGAAAACTCTTAAATCAGAGATAGAAGGCTCTGTAGAATTTAGAAATAACAGTATATTCTATTTATAATAAAACTTTCTTTGTCTCTGGCTAGTTATGACTAGAGTTTTTATTATCAGTTAAATTTGTCAGTCATGGAAGTACTAAAAGCAGCTCTAAGAAAAAAATTTCTCCCATTACCTTTCTTGTGGGGAATAATTTAGTTTACTTAATATGAAGTTTTTTGATAACTGCATATCTCAAGATCAGTATCTAAATTATGTCTGAGAAATATACATTAGTTTTTTTCAGGCAAAAGGAAAATCCTGTAGTATGGGTCTATTCCATTCATTTCAGAAATATAAACATTACCCGTAACATAAAATGCTGCCAGAAGGGTGAGGGCTAATGATTGTGTCTCTGTTTGCTTTTAATCATTAGGGAAATTTCATTAGGGAAAAACCCACTGAAAGGAATATTAAAATCTGTACTGAAATTGTTATTTAAAATCATGTTCTTGCTGAAGAGAGCAGAGTAGACATTGAGCTATAAGTTGTAAATCATGCAACATTAATTTAAAATTCAACTGCATTTTACACTTTCCATGAGGCCATTTGAAGTGGAGCATTTCTTTCGATGGATTGTGTTCTGCTCCCAAGGCCTGCATCTGTTCACAGTTGGTTTCTGTGGCCATCACAGGGCTGCCTTGGGCATTCTTTCCAGTGTGTGTTTGAGAAATAT
>VMDO01039581.1:0-12578 GCA_007922755.1 Pedetes capensis
AGATAAAGTGGGGAGATCTAAAATATACATATGGAATTCCAGAAAGGAGAAATGGCATAGTGAAGAGATAGCAATTTGAAATTATATGATTGAGAATTTTCCTAATATGATAAAGTCATAGAGGTAAAAGATAATAATATCCACTCAGATTATTTATATGGTCATTATTGAGTGCATCATGTTAAAATTGTTGAAAATAACAACAAATACATAATTTAGATCTTGGCAGAGGAGAAAGATATAGTTGTAATAGAAACAACATTACTGAACTCTAGTCTCAGGAGAAATAACAATATGGAATATAATTGAGGATATCTTAGAAGCAGAAAAACTTCTAACAACATAAAAATATAATGCTGTTGTTAGGTGCCACTGAGTCCAACTCATAGTGATCCTATGTACAACAGTCAAAACACTATTGTAAGTGCTTCTCTGCTATTCATAGGATTTTAAGTGGCTGATTGGTTTTGGGAGTGGTTGCCAGATCCTTTTCCCAAGGCTACAGCACCTGGTGTTCCCAGACAGTCTCCTATCCAAGTGCTAACCAGGTCTGAGCCTGCTTAGTTTCTGAGATCTGTTGGGATTGGACACCATAGTGGTTGTTGTTGTTGTTGTTGTTAGGTGCTGTCGAGTCGGTATCCGACTCATAGCGACCCTCATAGGGTTTTCAATGGCTGACTCTTTCGGGATTGCCTTGGGAGTGGATTGCCACGTCCTTCTTCCATATTTGCAGTGCTGGGAATGAAACTCAGGACCTCAGAGATTGCAGAGCAGCACTCTACCAACTGAGCTAAATCCCAGCCCACCACAGTGGTAATACTCATAAAAAGTGTCATCAAAAAGAAAGGTGATAGAGCAAACAAAAGAGAGGTGACAAAGAAAACAGAGATGCCAAAAGATTTGGAAAACAGCTACCTGTCTGAGTGAAAGAGATCCATATGTGTGCCTATTCCCAGGAAAGGTTATCTAACTTAATGTGGAAACTATCATACAATATCGCTAATATTTCATGCAAGCAAAATTTTACCAAAGATAATTCAAAAGCAACTGAAGCTGTCTATAGAAAGGGAACTGCCAGAAAATCAAGCAGAATTCAGAAGAGAGCGTAGAATAAGAGACATCATTGATGATGTCTGATGGATATTAGCTGAAAGCAGGGGATATCAAAAAGATGCCTATCTATATTTTATCTACTATGTAAAGGCATTTAACTGCATGAATCATAACAGATTATGGATAACACTGTGAAGAATAGGAATACCAGAGAACCTAATTGTACCAATGAGGAATCTTTATACAGACCAAAAGGCCATTGTTTGGACAGAACAAGGAAACTGCTTGGTTTAAAGTCGAAAGAGATGTGTGGACTATATCTTTTCACCATACCTCTTCAATTTCTATGGTGAGAAAATAATCCAAGAAGCTGGATTTTATGAAGAATAATGTGGCATCAGGATTGGAGGAAGACTCATTAACAATCTGCATTATGCAGATGACACAACTCTGCTTGCTGAAAGTGAAGATTTGAAATATTTAAGGATGAACATCAAAGAACACAGCCTTCAGTACGGATTGCAACTCAATATCAACAAAACAAAAATCCTTACAACTGGGTCAGTATGCAACTTCACAATAAATGGAGAAAAGATTGAGATTGTCCATGATTTTGCTTTACTTGATTCTACAATCAATACCTGTGGAAGTAATGCAGGGAAAAATCGGGAGGAAATTGGCAAAAATTCCCAAACTGGGAAGATGGCTTTTGAATATTTGGTTTGTAAATTAGAATCTAGGGAAAATGAAAGTAACTTGGTTACACGTTTGTACAAAACCTTTCCTGATTGGACAATTGGACTGAAAGCTGATTGGCTCAGGCCATTCCCTGGGTGAGCTATATAAGGGGGCTGCGCTGCGGCAGCTTGATCCTTTTCCCTCTTTTTGATCCTCAGATAGATACCCAGCAAGACATGAAAGCAGATGGGGACCATTGGTAGGGAGAAAGGAGATCATCTAGGGAAGGAGGTCATGAGAGAGTAATGGGGGAGGTGAACATGAGTAATATACAATGGTATGGAAATATCATAGTGAAACCCATTAAGTTGTACTCTAAATTAAAAAAATAATTAACAGTTAAAAAATGAGAAATATAATGTATCAAGGTTTGAATCTAAAATGTTCCCCAATTGTTATGTGCTTGAATATTTGGTCCCCGGCTGGTGTTACTGTTTGTGGAAGCAATAAGACTTTGGGAAGTGGGTTCTAGCTTTATGTAAGCAGGTCAGTAGGGGTGAGCAGTTGGAGTTTAACCTGGATCCTTGGTTCTAGTTGCTGTCTTCTCCTGATCCACCAAAATATGAGTTTCAATGCAAGAAGCCACCACCACCTGCCCTCCCTCCATGCTTCCCGCAATTATGGACTAACATTTTAAATGCAAGCCCCTAACAAATCATATCTCCTATCCATTTGTTTTGGTCTGTATTCCCCATGACTGCAATGAATAATCTAACACAGGAGAAATTAGTTATTTAGAGGCCTGACCAATGATCACAAAATGTGGTTAGAACACCTAGTACAAATATCATTGGGAAAAAATAACCATAATCTATTCCAAGAAAGAAGGGACTGACTCATTGTGTGATTCTGGTAAGGTTACTTTATCTCTTTGTGTCTGAGTTTTACTTTCTGAATAATGGGCATAATCAAATTATCTCTGTTGCATAAAATTGTTAGAATTTTTTGCAAAACATGAAAATAGATTAATAATTCTAAAGTGTTAAGGGCAAGGAATGTATATATTCAAAAATAATTGCGAATAAAAGTCTAGATTAGAAGAATATGTATACATAGATGATAGCTAATAGATACAGGTCAAAATTCTGTTTTAGTTTCCCAGTGTTATTGTGTCAAATTACCTTAGACTTGAGGGATTCAAACAATGAAAATTAGTTTTCATACAGTTCTGTAGGTTGGAAGTCTGGATTAGGTCTTACAGGGTCCAAGTGCTGCCAAATCTCTGTTCCTTTGGAGGATCTAGGGGAGAACTTGACTCTTGCCTTTTCCAGCCTCTAAAAGTTACTCGCAGTTATTTACATTTCATGGGCAGAATCTCTCTGACTATTTCTTCCATAGTTGCATGTCCATCTTTGACTCTAGCTATCCTGCCTGATTCCTACAGCATTCTTGGGCAATTGGACAATCCAGCACACTCTCCTTATCTCATAATCCTTGACTTAATAATATATACTAGCTACCTTTTGCCAAGTAAGGTAACATACTGACATGATCTGGATATGAAGACATAAAATCAATGGGAAGGGGCATTAGTCTGTCATAGATTTTATACTTATATAAAGAGACAGATACAGATATACAGATATATACACAGACACAAATCCATATGTATGTGCATTCCCATATAGATTTAACAAGATGAAATTTTCGCATAGGAAATTAAACATTAGTGATGAAATAATGAAAAAATTAAGTTGTGAGTTAGTTAAAAACAACCAAGAAAAGTAATCCTGCCTATGACTTTCCTTTTGAGTATGTTGTGGGTAAAATGCATACTGTATATGTCTAAATCCATATAGATAAAGAGTTGAGTATTTGAGTTGGAAGTTCTTGGGTAATGATTTGGGCTTGAGATAGAAATTCAAATATTGTCAGCACATGGGTAGTATTTTGAAAGCTTTTGTCTGAATGATGTCATCAGTTTTCATGAATTAGTGTAGGTAAATGAGGGAAAATCCCAGCACTAAAACTTGGGGTATTCTGATGGTTCTAGATCAGCAACATTCACTGAAATTTTAAAGAAGTGATGTCCTGATAGTCAAAGAGGGAAGAACAAGTGCATCAAAGAAGAGGAACTGGCTGACCGTAACAAATTGTTCAAATTGACCCAATAACCTTGAAGGTTACCTTTTGCTCCTGAAAAGATCTCTTTTGTTAAGTGATGAGATTCACTACAGAGGCAAAAAAGCAGGTGACCTTTGTGGGTGCAGTTCATTTTTTGGACAAAGTTTGCTATGAAAGGAAATAGAATAGGGCAATAGCTGGATGGAGTATGAAATTAAAACAAGTTTGTATTTTAGAATAGAGGAGAGCTTTCAGGATATGATTATGCTGATGAGAATGATTCAGTAGGTACTGAAAATTCCATCATGGGATTTAGGGAAGAACTACGAGATCTATTATCCTAAAAAAGAAGAGGGAATGGGCTCTAGGGCCCAAAGAGAGGGGTTGACCAATAGGGCATGGCATTTCATCCACAGAAGCAGGAATGAAGGCTAAATGGATGGACACCAACGCCAGTAGGCAGGTAAATTGCTCTTAGAGGCTTCACTTCTATGACACATATAATTTTTAAAGTAGAAATCAAGGTTGTACTAGACACCTTTGCATCTTTGTGACAAAATACCTGATATGAACAATTTAAAAAGAAGAAAGATTTATTTTGACTCACAGTTCCAGAGATTCAGTCCATGGTCAGCTTACTCTACTGCTTTGGGCCTGAGGCTAGGCAGAATATGTTGGTAGAGAAGGAAGCTGAACTGCTAACCTGACAGCCAGGAAGCAGCAAGGAATAAAAGGAAGGAGACAAGGGCAATATACAATCTTCAAAGACACACTCCCAGTGACCTACTTCCTCCAATCAGGCTCCACCTTCCACAGTTTCATCACCTCTCAATAATCCATTCAAATTTTGAATTTGTCAGTGGGTTAAATTATCAATTAGGTCAGAGCCTTCATGGCTCACAGACACAACCAGAGGATTCTTTACTAATGTCCTAGCTATTTCTCCGTCCAATCAAGTTGACAATGAAGATGAACCATTACAGAGACCTTGAGCTAAATGTCAACAATAAGAAAGGAGATAGTAAAGAAATCTTATGACAGAGGTCTGAGTGAAAAAGTAGGACTAGTTGGCAATGCTAGGGCCTAAGTGAAGTACATTATCATGATTTTAAAATAAGACTGATTAACATGATTGTGGGGGGCTGGGATTTAGCTCAGTTGGTAGAGCACTGCTCTGCAGTCTCTGAGGTCCTGAGTTCGATTCCCAGCACCGCAAAAATGGGAGAAGGACTTGGCAACCCACTCCCATGGCAATCCTGAATCAATCTGCCATTGAAAACCCTATGAGGGTCGCTATGAGTCGGAACGACTTGACGGCACCTAACAACAACAACAACATGATGTGGATTTTTCTCCAGCCATTGCCAGCTGTTGTGTGGGTTCAGGAACAAAACAGAATTTAAATTCAGTTCTGACTTTACTATGTAATAACTAAGAAATAAGAGAAGGGCAAGAATGTTTTGTTCATCATCATGAACAAGGGGATCTTAGTTTTATAATAAGGAAGGGAAGACATGGGGATGGGAAGATGCAGCAATGTAGTAGATTAAGTATCAGTGTGTACATATTATAGAAGTTGAATGTACAGGGAAAATAAGGAGTAATGTTAAGATATTGTAGGCAGAGAATGGGATGCCTGAAATTGAGTTTCCAGAGAAGCTGCAGTAATGAGTAATAACCAAGACTAAATATCCATTTGTGGCTGAGGTCAAAGAGAAAGAAGTATAATTGAAGTAATGGACTGAGAGGCCAGATTTTTGGAAAGATCATCTTGGATGCTGAATTCATAAAAATTGACTTTGTAATATGCAGTAACTCAAAAGGTAGGGATAGCAGGTAGTATATATCCTGATGATGAAATTCAATCTGTATTTTCATAGAGAAGAGAAGAAAAGTGACCTTGGAGCCAGAATGAAGAGTAAAGAAAATGCTGACACTGAATGTAGACCCAGTGATATGAAAGATACAGAAGAGAACAAAAAACCCACAAGAAAACAAAAACCTTAGCAGTTATATGACAAGCAGTGTCCTCCAGGGACTGATGGATTTTATTATTATAATGATCTATGTTAATGTTTAAAAGGGTGATACGGTAGTTAGTGTTTTCAAATAAGATCTCTTAACCCCATTAATTTTGTGCTTTCCATGAAAATAATGTTTCACATGATAAACTCAAGGCAGCCTAGTATAACGGAAACACTTTGGGCTCTGGAGGAAAAACAGGCTGAATATTATTTTCATTAATTCATATGATAAATGTATAACCTTGATATCATTATTATATTGTGCTTTGGAGAATGAGGCATTAAAGCCTGAGTCTTCAAGGTGCCTCTGTGTATCTCTTAAAGCAAAGTTTTTTGCATAGGTTTTTAGTTACCTTGATACTCAGGAAACCTAGAGGGAAGATATCCTTATTCAGGAGATTGAAGAGAGGACTCAAGGATCTCATGTAAATAACTTTCACACAGCAAGGCAGTCACAACTTCTCACAATGGCAGTGAGATCTGTCTCCTCTGAGAACATCCTTTTACTGGAATAAAATTGAATATTGTGAGAACACAAAGACTCTCCATTCCCTGGTGAAATTACATAACACTTAACACATTTGATAAGAAAATCCTCATAGCCAAATGTTCTGTAAGGTGAGCTCAAATTTATTCTTTCCAGAAATCTTAGGAGTCAAAAGCAATTGTTGAATGATACACATTAGCAAAATATCAAATGCAAAAAGAAAAAAAAAGAATAAAGCCATTAATATGAAAACATTCTTTATTTGGCTAAGAAAAAATTAGAATGTTGGGAACATATAAATACTGAGATATAATTCCAATTTTCTTCCCATCTTCCTGCTTAGTTTATTTGTTTTTTTTAACTCTTTTCATTGCTTTTTTTTCTGTTACTGATTGATCAAAACCTTGTATGTGTCTGTTATTGTGATCTATCTCAAATTGTTTTGAGACAAATGAAAAAATAGCACATTGAATAATCAATCCTAACTGAATAGGAACAATGATATAAACAAACTAAAATACAATTTTAAAATAAATAAGAGAATTTCTTGTTCTTGCATTTGTTTGTTTTTTTCAGCATAAAATATGGCCATTTAAAATATCTATACTTTGTGTGCTTATAAAAGTATAAGTTTGAACTCATAAGCCACAGAATAAATGCCTCCTTCTCTATGCCTACAGTCATATCACTGTGGTGTCAATTCCCATCAGATCTCAGAAGTTAAGCAGGGTCTGGCCTGGTTAGTACTTAGATGGGAGACCAGGTGGGAACACCAGGGGCTGAAAGCTTGGGAAAAGGACCCAGCAACCCACTGCCATTAAACAATCAGCCATTGAAAACCCTATGAATAGCAGAAGAGCACTAACAATAGTGTTTCCCCTGTTGTATTTAGGGTCCCTATAAGTCAGACACCAACTTGAAGGTACCTAACAACAACAATATTCTCTATACAAGTTTTAGTACACAATCACAGTTTCTCCAGGAATGAAATAATTAGATTTCTACTCTTTCACTTACGCTTAAATGCCACCATACACTTAATTACCTGAACCAGTAATTGGCTGTCATTCATATTCTGAAAATCAAATTGATAGACAGTGATTTTTTTTATCTTTCAAAGGCTTCTACCTTTCTCAAAATACTGTAACTACTTTATTTCAACCACTCAGCTAGATCTTTAAAGATGTTTCTGAACTGGTTTTCCCATCTCCAGGCTTGTTCCCTGACTTTTAACAGTTACACTGCTCATGGATACTATAAAATACAAGTTACATATTTATTTCAAACATTGCTCATAGTTTTATGATAAGATATACATGATGCTGTGGTGTTTGGCTTTCACTATAGTTTACACTTTGTGTAACATAATGTTTACAATTTTCTTCAATATATATCACTGTTGAATACATCATATTCCTGAAATGTACTTTCCCTACCATCCTTACTTTCTGAAACATGTCTTCAGTCTAGTTCACCCTTTTGTATACCAGCTTGGCATCATATTGTCCAGAAACCTTTCTTTCTTTTAATAAATAAATTAGAGATATATTCTTCTGTTTCCATCCATTGCACAAAAGCTAACGAAAAATATCAGTTTATCTCTACCAAAAAGTCACCAGCAATTCCAGTCCTACTGTCACAAAAAGATATCAAAAGGAAAGAAGAAGATAAAGAAAATAGGTAATAGCAGGTAGATACAGTACCAGAACCTTAGGACTGCAAATGAACTGGGGAAATGTGGGCAGAGCACTGACATAATCTACGTATGCTGTGGAGATGTTTCATATCTTTAAATAACAATTTTCATATAAATGTGACATCCACAGACTAAGAATTGCAGTAACTTTCAGCAACATAAATTTTTTTCAGTGAGTTGTATCCTTTTATATTGAGTCATCACATTTTATTTGTTAAATGCTGTTTATTTTATTATTTTAAAAATTTGATCACATTTGATTTATTTTATTGGCATATATCATTCCATTGCACAGAGTAGGCCATTTAAATGTATAACAAACAAAATGTTAACATTTTGTCTGTATGAACATGGAATTACCCCCCATGCTATTTTAAATCACCTTGTGAGATTTTAGCAAACTACTATTTCTTTACACTTTTGAGTATGTTTAACATGACAGTAAGCAAATTATATTTTTTAAAATAGTTTTTCTCGTTCTATTTCTTGGTTTGAGTTAATAATAGAAAACTTTTGATGTGTACCTAAAACTAAAGGATTCAGTTGTTGATTATTGCTAATTTTAAAATTACTGATTGGAGGCTCTTTTTCTGAAAAGAGGTTATCTAATCAGAACATTTTACTACTTGTGACTCATTTCTATTTTTCTTCATAGACTTGCTAATAATTTTTGTTATAAAAATAAAATTTTTCATAGTTCATTTTACATAATTCCAAAATAAATATTCAATATACTTAATGGCCAGGATGCACCTAGTTCTTTTGCATGACTATTTTACTAGAATATACAAAGCAGGTTTGCATTTTTCTTTTTACTTGGTCTTCCCCTGTCCCAGGTAAACAGGACAGAATGATGAACATCTTTTTTTCTAATAAAGAAACAGCAATAAACATTGCTGTGGTATAACCTAGGTTATGGGAAAGCAATTCAAAACCAATTATATTGTGTTTTTTTCCCCTGAGCTTCAAAAGACTATTAATACTGGATGTAAAAATCAGCCAAACATTTACAATCCACAAATACTGGTGCATGCTCTCACACACACAGAGAAACACAGTAGCTTTGGTAGATGGTATGAAAGAGATTCAAACCACAATTTTGTAGCCATTTATTCATTGATAACTCCAATTAATAATATGTATTGTGTACCTACTATGTCCAGGAAATGGGCTATCCATTCTGCAAACAGGAGTGGTTAAAAAGCGACAAAGGCCTAGCACCTTGGGTCAGGCCTATAATCCCAGGGACTCAGGAGACTGAGAAGGGAAGATCTTTAGTTCTAGGCCAGAGGCAGCCTATGCAATTTAGCAAGGCTCTGTTTCAAAATAAACATTTAAAAAAGGGGCTGAGGTGCAGCTTTGTAGTAGAGCACTTGCATTGCATAAATGAGACCCTGCATTCTACCCTGTAGTACTGAAGAAAAAAAAAAAACAGAGAGAGAAAGAGGGAGGGAGAAAGAGAATGAGAAAGAAAGAGAAGAGGGAAAGAGAAGAGGGAGAGAGAGAGAGAGGAAGAGAGAGAGACAAAGAGACAGAGAGAGAGATTGATTTTGCTTCAAACCAAATTAAATTTTGGTGAGGATGCTATTTATTAACCAAATATTCTTATGCATAACCACTTAAAAATTGTGTTAATTGCTATGTGGGAAAGGAGTATTGTGTTATGAATACTAATAAAGAGACTTGATCTAAACAAAGCAATCAGGAAAAGTTTCCTGGAGGAAATCATATTTAGGGTAAGACTCCAAAGAGAAGAGAGCTACAAGTAGCAGATGGACAGAAATATATTAACCAGATGAAAACACATATAGTCTTTTGGAGACTAGCAGAAAGCCCAGTTTGGTAGAGAATGGCAAGTTAGAATGGCAAGTAGAACAGGGACTCACTCATAGACATTCTTATAAGTCATGTTGAAAAAACCTATTTTTTTTCTGAGAGCAACAGTAAAATATGATCTGATATTTACTGAATTTCTCTTTCCAGGAACTGTTGTCCGAATGACAACTGTCTCATTTTCTTTTGTTGAGCCCTTTTATCCATCCACAAGTCTCTGTGGACTCCATCTCTTTGATCTTGGCAGGAGTGAAGCTCATGTGAAACCCTCACTGGTCACTCATGCTCTCCACAACTCAACCTTTGCTTAAACTATTAGAAGGAAGAATGCTCTCATTTCTTCTGATTTAAGCAAATAATTCTAAGTGTATACTACCAAACCGAACTTGTCCACATAAATAGGAGAATCAAGCCTAGGTTTAGGGGTTTTACAAATGCATGGCTAGCTATCATCTGATACTTATGGAAAAATAGGCAAAGTGTATATAGAATGGATTTTTTGTTGTTGTTGTTGTTACTGGGATTTGAACCCAGGGCCTTGTGCATGCGTGCTTTGCAAGTGCTGGGCCACTGAGCTGCGCCCCCAGTCCATTTTTTTACTATTTTTTTTTTTTGAGACAGGGTCTACCTAAATTACTCAGGCTATCTCTGGTCTCAAACTTGTGATCCTCCCGCCTCTGCCCGCCAGCCACTGGGATTACAGATGTGCACCACCGCAGTGCTAGAATGGATTTTTAAATGAGTTTTAGATCTGCTGAATGCCTTTAAAATATCTAAGTGAAATTACTAGGAAAAACTTAAAATTTATAGTACATTTCGAAGTCATTGGAATCTAAGAGAAATAGAGGGAGAGAATGAGTAAAACAGAGTCCACAATCAGCTTTGAAATATCACATTTAAGGACAAGAGAGGGATAATGTCTATTACAAATAAAAAAGGAGAATGAGAAAAAAATGGGCCATTTCTGACAGGTTTCTAAGTTTGATAGAAGGAAGTTTGAAAATCCTCTTTTACTTTTTATCTCTTTCTTAAAGAAGGAGTGAAAGAGCCCAGCATGGTGGTTCAGGCTGTCATCTCAGCAACTCAGGAGGTTGAAACAGGAGAATCACAAGTTCTAGATCAGAAGCAGCCCAGGCAACTTAGCAAAGACCCAAAATAAAAATAAAAATAATAATAACAAAAAGGTTGAGGGTGCAGCTCAATGGTAGAACACTTGCTTAGCATGCAGGATGCCCTGGGTTCAACCCTCCAGTACTGAAAAACAAAACAAAACAACAACAACAACAAAAGGAGTCAAAGTCATATTTGAAGATGATGGATTAATTGGAAATGATTCTTACAAAAAAAGAAAAATTTTAGCCAAAGTAACACTTATTTGATAAAAGTTTTAGCTATTTAATAATTCTTAGAAAGTTACACAAAACTATCAATACTCCAAACATAAACCTGCTACGAAAAATCTATGAACATCATAAAGGAGATTTCCATTTCTATGAAATGCCAAAACTAAGCAATTCTGTAAATAGACAAAATATGTTCGTGGTTGGTTACATTACAAGTGGGTGTCCTGGAGACTATGGGAGAATAGGAAGTAGGATTTATTGAATTTTATTTCTCTTTTTATTTCCAGGAAGAAGAATATTGTTCTAAAATTAGAATGTGGTCATAGTTGCACAGGTCTGGGAAAACACTAATATTAAATTGTACACTTAAATGAATGAATGTAAGTTACAGGAGTTACACCTCAATGAAACTCCCCCTAGCCTCAATAAAATTCACCCTGGTTTCATACTTATGCCATTCTTGTTGCTACTTCTGGAAGTGATTCTGGAAGTTCTCTTTCATGAGGGTCCTGTGTTTCAACCTCCATAATGACAATGCTCTATGTCATGTATCACTTCTGATAACAGCAATTTCACTCAAGTAAATATGTTGTAGTGTGTCCTCATCCACCTTATTCATCAGATCTGGTACTACATGACTTCTCGATCTGCCCTAAAGTCACAATAACAGTGAAAGGTAAACATTTTAATTGATTCAGGATACCAAGGTAATCACAACAGTGCAACTAAAGACACTCAAGAAGGTGGGCTTCCAGAACTGCTTCAGCAAGTGGCAAGAAAGGTAGGATAAGTGTGTTCAAAGCCAAGGCGAGGTGTTTTTTGTTTGTTTGTTTGCTTTTGCAGGAGAGTCATGGTAATATCTTTTGCTATAACTATTTTTAAAGTTAAACATTCATTGAGTTTTTATTACACTTTGTATTTTTTAATAACACAATCTCCTGTTAATATACACTCTCATAAGATATTAAATTGCTGATTCATCCAGACAATTGACTCATTTCTTACACAGAAAATATCAGTGTTTCCTTTACATATTGTCTTTAAGGATACAGACAGACTAGAATCTCAGCAACTCAGGAGGCCAAGGCGGAGGATCACAAGCTCAAGGCCAGAAGCTGCTTACATAAAGTAGTGAGACCCTGTCTCAAGATAAAAAATAAAAGATAAGAAGGCCTGGAGGGTGCAGCTCAGTAGGTTAAACCTCCCAGTACCACAAAAAAAAAAAAAAAAAAAAAAAAAAAAAAAAAAAAAAAAAAAAAAAAAAAAAAAAAAAAAAAAAAAAAAAAAAAAAAAAAAAAAAAAAAAAAAAAAAAAAAAAAAAAAAAAAAAAAAAAAAAAAA
>VMDO01039582.1:0-12578 GCA_007922755.1 Pedetes capensis
GCCTTCAATATGGGTCACGACTAAACATCAACAAAACAAAAATCCTTACGACTGGGTCAGCACGCAACTTCACATTAAATGGAGAAAAGATTGAGGTTGTCCAAGATTTTACTTTGCTTGGCTCTATAATCAACACCCGTGGAAGCAGCAGTCAAGAAATCCAAAGACGCATTGCTCTAGGAAAAGCTGTGGCAAAAGATCTCCTTAGAGTATTGAAAAGCAAAGATTTCGCATTGAAGACGAAGGTGCGTCTGACTCATGCCATGGTATTTTCAGTGGCATCATATGGTTGTGAAAGCTGGACATTGAACAAGAGAGACAGAAAAAGAATTGATGTTTTTGAATTGTGGTGCTGGAGACATCTATTGAATATACCATGGACTGCCAAAAGAACCAACAAATCTGTCCTAGAAGAAGTGCAACCAGAGTGCTCCTTGGAAGCAAAAATGGCCAAACTGCATCTTACATATTTCGGACATGTAGTCAGGAGAGAACAATCCCTGGAGAAGGACATCATGTTTGGGAGAGTGGCAGGTCAACGCAAAAGAGGAAAACCCTCCACCAGATGGATTGACACAGTGTCTCCAACAATGGGCTTAAACATAAATAAGATCATTTGCCTGGCACAGAATCGGGAAGTGTTTTGATCTGCTGTACATAGGGTCGCTATGAGTCGGACTCGACTCGACGGCACCTAACAACAACAACAAGAAGCTAGACTATCAGAGAGAGTGCTCCCCCTGTTGGCCTGGGTGGAAATGGTTTCAGGGAAAGTGGGATAGGCTGAAAACACTGTTCCTGGCGCTGCCCCACTGGAAGCCAGAGCAACCAGCTGTGATTGTCATGTAGCTTCCTCAAGGCACCCCGGCAGTGCTCAGAATGGCATAAAGGTGTCCACTGTTTGACTGGCAATGCTTTCCTCAAAGCCGAGAGAGAACCAGGAAGAGTCTAACAGCTGTCAATTGGGGGATGAATTTACCCCAGTCCCTAACATTCTTGCTTAATTACAGGAAAAGAAACACCAGAATAGCACTTACAACAGGAATTTATTACTATTGATCTGACCAGTGTTTAACAGTGCTTCCAATGATCAGCACCTAGTCAGCACCCCAGAAAGAGGTGGGTGCCCCAATTTGTCTCACAGCGGGTGATATCAGGATCCACTGTGTATCCTCAGTTAATTAAATTGCTGAGAAACGAACTTGGGTTTGCTCAGGAGGTGGAAACGTGGTCTGATTTCCATCCGTTCCCTCAGCACATGGTGGGGGGGACCCTTCTTTCAGTCTCCTCTGCATCACGTGCCCACTCCTGGGCCTCTGACGCCCCTTCTCTGCCAGCCATCCCTGGCACTCCTGTCCCTTCCGGCAACATCAACAAGGAAAGACAGGGGCAGCACAGGATCACCTGGGCAGAAAACAAAGGCCACCCAGAGTAGTCACAGAGGACAGGAGTTGACCTGAGCCACAGCTCAGCCAACATACAGAAAGAAAGGGTCTCACTGAACCCTTTCCCTAGGAAAGTGGAACCACAGCCACCCACTCACCACCACCCCAGTCCTTTTGCAGGGCATGGAGGTCACCCTCGACGGCCCACTCAGGATGCCAAGCTCCCTCTAAGATAACTGATCATGGGTCTCTGCCTCTGCGTCAGAGGCCAGGCTGGTGACAGAGAAGTAGAAGATGGCTCCCCTCACCTGTCACACTCACCTGACCCCCTTTCTATCCCCCAGAGCCACCACTGTCACCTCCCTTCTGGGAGCCAGTGCCACCTGCCCAGAGCAGTTGGTAACCCTGGGAAGACCAGGAGTCCAGCTGGGTTTCTGTGTCACAAAAGGAACCAGAGCAGCACCCAGGGCTCCCTCTGTGATGACGAGGGCCCCGAGGCCAGGACACAGAAGAGTTCATCACTGGGATGCTGGGGCCTCCTCTCAAGGGAAAGGGCCCCCCTCAGGCTTGCTTCTCTCAGGGCGTTCTGGGGAGTGACACCTACCCCCAGGAAAAGAGAAGAAGGGGCAGAAGGCAGGTGTGAGAGGGGAGAGGAGAGAGAGGAGTCCTGGGCCCAGCACACCCCAGGTCCATGACAAGCGATGCTCCTGGCCTGAGAGGAGGCTCAGCTCAGAGGGAGGCAGGACAGGAGAGGGGACCCTGAAAGCAGCCCTTCTGGGGAGTCTCTGGAGCCCAAGCTCTTCTCCACAGAGGGAGGACAGAGCAGGCAGCAGACACCATGGAGCCCCCGTCAGCTGCTCTCCACAGAGGCCGCACCTCCTGTCAGGGGCTCCTGCTCACAGGTGAGGGGACCATTCCCTGGAGAGGGCGGGAATAGGGAGCTCAGGGACTGGTGGGGTGTCCTGTCCAGGGGACACAGGGATTCTCTGTGGAGCCTGAGAAGAAAAGGACGCAAGAGGGACAGAAGGTGAGCAACAGGAGCCCTCAGTGACCTGGAATTGAGAGGGGGCGGAATTGCTCCATGGTTCCCTTTTCCAAGTCAGTCACCACTGGCCACGATATTTTAACAATTGATGTCAACAACTGAGAAAGGGAGAACTTCAGCTTCAACAGGTCCTTAGTCACCAACCCCAGAAAGTGGCAAATAAACCCCTGGACATGCAGGCCCCAGGCACACGGGACATCTGAGCCTGTTCCCCCAAGTCTCTGAGCCTGTTCCAGGACCTGGGCTACAACAGAGATCATCAGACTAGCCCCTGTCCTCACGCAGCCCTCATTCTAGAGGATGTGAAGACAGAGCAGGAAGGACATCTAGATGGTGAGGTCAGGGGCTGACAGGAGCCTGGGAGGGAGCAGAGCAAGCAGAGGGGAGAAAGTGAAGACGCAGGGTCTCTGGATGGCGTGGGCAGGGAAGGCGTCTCCCAGGATGCCTGAGGGTGAGCAGGGATCTGAGGGCAGCAGGGGAGAGCCGTGGATTCACCCGGGAGGGGAGTTCCACACAGAGCAAGGGACAGGTTCCGGGGCACTGGGGGAATGGAGGTCATGATACTACCTTATTACCGAGGGAAACACACAGACATACACTCGCATACTCACACACACACACACACACACATACTCACACACACACACACACATACACACACACACACACACACACATATGCCAAGGCTTGGGAACAAAGACACCACATCCTTCCACCCAATAAAAAGATCCTAATATCTGGTCACGGTGGTGCATACCTGTAATCCCAGCGGGTCTGGAGGTAGATGCAGAAGGATCAAAAGTTCGAGGCCACAAGCAGTCTGCATAATTTAGGGAGGCCCGGTCTCTCAGAAAGTAAAAATAAATGGGCTAGGGGTGCAGCTCAGGGATCCAGCTCTTGCAAAGCATACAAGCGCGAGGCCTGGGGTTCAACCCCAAGAAACCCCCCAAAAACAAGATCCTAATATAACCTGAGGCTGGGATTTAGCTCAATTGGTAGAGCGCTGTGCTGCAGTCTCTGAGGTCCCGAGTTTAATTCCCAGCACCGCAAAAATGGGAGAAGGACCTGGCAATCCACTCCCAAGGCAATCCCGAAACAGCCATTGAAAACCCTATGAGGGTCGCTATGAGTCGGATACCGACTCGACGGCACCTAACAACAACAACAATATAACCTGGGCACTGTCCCAGACATCTGTCATCCCAGAGGCTCAGGAGGCTGAGGCAGAAGGACTGTAAATTTGAGGCCAGATGCAGCATGTATAACTAGGCAAGTCCTTCTCTGCAAAAAAATAAAACTAAAAAAGTGGTTGGGGTGCAGACCAGTGACCCCACGCTTGTTTAGCATGCAGGAGGCCTTGGGTCTAACCTCACAATACTGTAAAAAAGAAATCCCAACGTGAATTTCTCTCTCCTCCCTCCCAGCCTCACTTCTAACCTTCTGGAATGTGCCTCCCTGTGGCAGTGTCGAAGTTGTACCGGTGCCTGTCCATGCTGTGGAAGGGGAAACAGTTGTGTTCAATCTCAATAATAAGCCACAGAATCTCAAACTCTATCGCTGGTTCAAGAATGACAGGGGATCGACAACAGCCCTAATTGCAACATATGATCTAACAACAGACAGATTCTTAGTAGGACCTAGCTACACCAGTAGAGAGTTTGTGTACGGAAATGGATCCTTAAGAATCCGAAATGTCTCCAAAATGGATGAAATTCCCTTCCATGTGCAAACCATTCGTACTGATGACTCCACTGAGGATGGAACTGGAAATTTCTTCGTGCACAGTGAGTGACTCTCCATGACCTCTGGGTGCTGGGTGGGGCTAAAGCCACCTCACACACCCAGGACTGTCCGGCCTGGACAGAGCCTACTTTTCCCTCTGTTCTCTCCCCACATTGTGGTTTGGGCTTTCAGTTCAGGAAACACACAGTGAAGATGAATTCAAAATATGAGAATCCATTCCCTGACTCCACCCCGCAGAGACAAGGATGGTCGGAGGGGGTAGCGCAGCCCAGGAGATCAGGCTCAGCCCAGCACCCCAGGACCCTCCCCAGGAACAGGGCCCTGAGACACCCCTGTAGGACTCAGTCGGGCCATGCTCAGGGAACCCTGGGATCCTCACAAAGCAGCCCCCCTGGGCCAAGCTCAGGTATTTGTGTCTATTTCAAGGTGAAATTACAGAGGACATGGTAAACCAGATGCCTTTGTTCTGGTAATACCTTAAGAGGAAACTGAGGCACAAGGAAATACATTTGCGGGTCCAGGCTCACACAGATCATGAGTGGCAGATCAGAGGTCCGAGAAGTCTGCCTGTAGCCACAGCCCCAATGCCTCCACTCTGGAGACCTTAATAGGACCTAGTGGGCCAGAGATGAGGAGTTGGTTCAGATATTTTAATATTAGCTGGCAGCAGATTAGAGACAGAGTGTGGTCTGGGCAGTGAATGCAAATGGACCACCCATCAGTTTAGGCCCCTGAACAAATCACCTGCCCCAAAGACCATCCCCGCTCTCCCCTCAGATGGCCGATCCACACGGTCCCTCACTGTGCTTGAACTCTCAGGTTTCCCTGTGTGCTGGGGGTCAGTCTCCCTGGAGGCCGAAGCAGAGGACTTTGCATTATCCCTCCCCACCAGCACAGGCCCTAATGAGTAACCAGCTCTCAACAGTCTTGTGATGAAGGAAAAAAGGAATGAACAGTGAATGAATGAATGAGTGAATGAATGAATGGCCTAGAATACTTCAGAGACCAGAGCCTGCATGTAGAGTCCCAGAAGGTCCTGGCCACACCTGTTCCCTGTCCCCCCTGGAGGTAGTGACACCGGTCCATTGCTCTTACCCTTTCCTCCTAAGGCCACCCCAGAGACACATCCCATGATGACTCTGGGTTTGAAGGCTAGGGGCCTTCAGGGTATGGCTGGTTCAGCTCTGAGGCAGCCATTGGGCTCTTGGTCCCTGAGGTCTTAGGAGTCACCACAACCCCAGGGCTGTCTCTACTCTGTCCCTGATCCTCACCTCCTCCCCGTCACTCCAGCAGGACGGCCCTGCCCTGCCCAGCCTGCTGCTCCCTTACCTTCCCCAGACTCATGGCTGATGGTCCTGTTCACTTCCTGCTGACCCTGGGGCCGGGCCTCCCTCCCTAGAAATGGTAAAGGGCACAGGAATCAGTGGAGCAGCTACCCCAGCAAGGCTCCCTCAAGACCAATGTCCTCACTGTGAAGGAGCCCCACTGTGTCTCTGTCTAGAGCTCCAGTCTTATGTGACACTGACAGGTGGAACTGGACACAAGACAGGGCCGAGCAACTCCTCCCTCCACTCTCTACGCTGACTCAACAAAGGAGTCAGAGTCAGAAGGACTGGGTGGCAAGCCACGATGCCCGGGCTCTTTCCACCCACTTGACTCGGGATTAAATCCTGGTCCTGGTCCGTGTGTGGGGTCAGGAACCATCAAATTTTTCGGGGAGGATCCCCAAGGGGTAGATGCACCAACCACAGCTGTCACATGGACTTACCACCTACTCCACACACCCAGGGCCTCATGATGACATCATTGTCCCTAGATCAACCCTCTCACATGGTGACATACTTGAGTGACTGTCATTTCATTAGACTCTGCTAGATTTGGAAGAATTTCATAAAAGTCATGTGAATCCCAGGGGCAAAAGAAAAAGAAGAAAATGTTCCCTACGTCTGTGTCCAGCTCCTCCCCTCCTTGCCTGACTCTGCACAACAATTGGGGACTTCGATGTCTCACATATTTCCTACCATGACATACAACGTTTCTCCAAATTTGGTATCACTGATCATTTTATAAGATAGGGAGACATCACACTTCCCCCTGACCATATGTGTCCCCCCAGTAGGACTCACAGATCTATCTGTAGAGGGAATCGCTGATTCCCACCGATCGTGGCGTCTCCTGTTCGTCATAATGGGACCTTGCAGGGCTTCAGAGCTTGGTCTCAGACCTTATCATGCTCTCTGGAGAAACATTCCTCTTAGAATTGGCCTTGGGTCCTTTTTCTTCATAACAACACCTCCTTATTGAAGAACTTTACCTTCTCAAATTGCTATCCCAGATTGGTCCTTCCCACATGGCCCAGGAGGGCCAGAGTTTCTGCAACTTCTGGTCTCCATGTTCCACCAATGGGTTCTGCACTTTAAAATCTCCACCTGCATTTCAGGAAGGAGCCACCTGGTCCTCGCCTGCCCTCCTGAGTGGGGCTGTGTGCAAGGGAAACCCATGTCAAGAACTCAAGTCTGCTCCGAAGGCTGGCTGTCCCCTTCACTCTTTCCTTGCTTTGCCCTAGACGAGTCCCTACCTCATTGCAGTCACCATCAAGCACCTGAGCAGAACAGCCCCTCCTTGTGGCCCAACTTGACCCTGAGTCAGTGCTGGCTCTGCTTCTGGTCTCCTGGGAGTGATTTCTGCTCACACACCCAGCAGTGTGGCAGGCTGTGGGGACCTCTCCGTGTTTAAGCACTATGGCAGGTGACATCGTGACCAATCTCTAGGCTAACCTTGACAAGCAATACCTCAGAGGACACACAGCCAGGCTGAGCAATGGAGGATAGGCAAACTGGAAGGATCAGCTCCCACGTGCCCTGAGGCCAGGCAGACAACGTGTCAGTGGACCAGAGGTCAGCTGGGCCTGTGCTTTCAGGGCTGGCTCTCTCCATCACAAAACACTGCAGCTCACACCACACATGGGGAGTCTGTGCTTCTCCCACACGCAGGGCGGGTGGCCCACAGTCTCCAAGGGCGCATCCTCCAGGATCTGCCTGTGCTCACGCTCCTCGCTGGGTCTCTGAGGACTCAGGTGGGCTGGGAGGTAGAAGAGGGAACTCTGAAGCAAGTGTTCTTTTCAGGGATCAAAGGTACCATACAGATCAATCCTTTCCCTCTTGTCTACACAGACAGGCTTCCCAAACCCACTGTCAGCACCAGCAACATCAACCCAGTGGAAGATCTCGACCATGTACAATTTAGGTGTAGTCCTGAGCTTGATGACGTAATGTACTTTTGGTGGATAAACGGTAAGAACATTACAGATAATGTTCCGGCAAGGATTCAGTTGGCCACACACCGAAGAAGTCTCACCATCTTCAGTGTAACAAGGAAGGATGGGGGACCCTATGAATGTCAAAATTGGAACCCAGCAAATACCCATCGAAGTGACCCGGTGACTCTGAATGTTCTCTGTGAGTAGCTTCCATTCTTCCTGGGCCCCAACTACCCAAGTACAAGGGCAAGAGGCCAGGCCCCCAGTTCCCTCTGCTCCACAACAGAGACCCTTATCCTGGACACCTAGGTTGGCTATGCGGAACCACCCCCAACATGTCCTGGCACGGCCCGGTCCTGAGCGTGAACAGGGAGAGGGTGCTCCTGTCCAGAGAGGCTCTGGGTCACCACTTGGATGCAGAAAGGGGACAGATCAAACCTGGGTTCAGTGAACACAGGGTGGTGTGGGTGAGTGGGACTTGGGGTGGGTGTGTGTGCGTGGAGCTGGGTGGGAATCATACATGCAAGGCAGTATCTCTACCATTGATCCATACTCGCCGCCCTAGTTGGTAGATTTTACTGTTTTTATTTATTTATTTTTATAGTACTGAAGATTTGAACCCAGGGACTTGTGCGCACTAAAAAAGTCCACCACTGAAGAGCCAGGCATGGTGGCACATGCCTGTAACCCCAGCGCCTCGGGAGGCAGAGGCAGGAGGATCCTAAGTTCGAAACCAGAGGCAGTCTGTGTAATTTAGTAAGACCCTGTCTCAAAAAATAAAAAAAATGGGCTAAGGGTGCAACTCAGTGGTCCAGCACTTGCAGAGTATGCAAGCTCGAGGCCTTGGGTTCAACCCCCAGTACCACAAAAAAAAAAAGTCCACCACTGAGCTTCACCCTAAGACCCTTTAAATTATATATGTATTTTTGCTTTGCTTTGAAAACACGACATCACTAAGTTGTGCAGGATGCCTCTAGCTAACTTCAAAGCTAGCTAGAGCTTTGTCCCCAAAGTCTCTGAGATTAGAGGCATGCAACTCCAGGCCTGGCTAGTTGAGTTTTGTTTCTTTGGTATTGTTTTTCATTTTGTTTTTTTGTGTTTTGTTTTTGAGATAAGGTCTATGTACCCCTGCCATGCCAGGGACTCACTACATAGTCCTAGCTGGACTTGAGCTTATTGCGATCCCTCTGCCAGTGCCTCTCAAGGGCTGGGAACACAGGAGTACACCACCTTGCCCCACTTTGGGGGACTTTTTAAAGCAAGGTGGTCATGTGGCTTACCATGCTATGGCTTTCTATAGAGTTGCAGCTTCCTCTTCTTTCAAATAACCTCACATGTGGCTTGATTGTTTGTTGCAGATGGCCCAGAAAACCTTGCTGTATACCCTCCAGACACATATTTCAAATCAGGGACAGACATCTGGCTCTCCTGTGAGGTGACCTCCAACCCAGCTGCAAGAATTGTCTGGATGAAGGATGGCGACGTAATATCAAGAAATTCAAAGGAACTCCTTCTCACCAACAGTACCAAAGAGCATAGTGGAACCTACACCATCCGCGCCTATAACAATGTCTCAGGCCAGAGGATCAGCACAAACAAGAAAATTGAAGTCATTGGTAAGTGGATCTGAGGAATATAGCCCCATGCTCTGGAGTGGACCCTTCTGATTTTCTGGAAAGACTCTTGTTGTTGTTAGGTGGCATCGATCAAATCTGACTAAAAGGGACCCTATGTGAAGTGGACCCAAACACTCCCCGATTCTGTGCCAGATACATGATCTTATTTACATTTAAGGCCACTGTTGCAGATACTTTGTCAAGCCATCTAGTGGAGGGTTTTCCTTTTTTTGGTTCACCTGCCGCACTCCCAAACATGATTTCTTTCTCCAGGGATTGGTCCCTCCTGACTACATGTCAAAAATATATAAGATACAGTGTAGTAATTCTTGCTTCCAAAGAGCACCCTGGTTGCACTTCTTCTACCACAGATCTGGTGGTTCTTTTGATAGTCCATGGTATATTCAATATTCATCTACAACACCATACTTCAAAAGCATCAACTCTTCTCCTGTCTCCCTTGTTCAATGTCCAGCTTTCACAACCATATGGTGCAAATGAAAATGTCATTGCATGAGTCAGGCACAACTTCACCTTCAATGCAACATCTTTACTTTTCAATGCTCTAAAGAGATCTTTTGCCACAGCTTTTCCCAAAGCAATGTGTCTTTTGTTTTCTTGACTGCTGCTTCCACAGATGTTCATTGTAGAACCAAGTAAAGCAAAATCGTGGACAACCTCAATCTTTTCTCCATTTATTGTGAAGCTGCATACTGACCCAGTTGTAAGGATTTTTGTTTTGTTGATGTTGAGTGGCAATCCATACTGAAGCCTATGTGGAAGAAGATAATTCCTGGCCTATTTCCACAGACACAAGCAAATACCAGTCCTCCCTGGAACCTCCAGCCCCAGCCCTGAGACTCTCCTCCCCTAGCCTCTCTGATTTCCCCTGGCTGACCTGGGGACCAGCCTGGAATGTGAGAAGGGAGCTCTTCCAGCCCAGAAAGGTCCAAGTTGTGGGAGGGGCTTTCAAGGGAAGGAGGAAGTGTCCTCAGAGTCACAGAGCTTCTTTCCTCACTAACTCATCCCTTTATAGCACCTCTGTTTTCTTTGACGTCCTTCATGATCTACAAGGCACACCCAGGGCTCTGAAATCTGCACTCTGCTCCTGTGTCACCCGGTGACTGGCTCTGCTCTGACTCCATCTGGGGTGGTGTGAGGTGGGTGGGGAAAGGGCCTGGGAGGCCAGTCCTGAATCTGGCTAAACTCTAAAGCCAGTCAATGCCAGTGCCTCCCTTGGGCAGGACCAGGGAAGTGAGAAAAGCACAAGCCTCTGAGCTGGGCGAGCCTCTGAGCTGTGTCCTGGCTCTGAAGTCCCAGCTGTATCGGCATGGACACCAGCACTAGTAATGCACCCTGAGGAGCAGTGAGGACGCTCCTTGGGGACCAGGGAGTGTCCATGTGGAGTTCCTGCACGGGAGGGGAGGACAGTGCCAAAAGTTTGTATATGTTGTTGTTGTTGTTGTTGTTGTTGTTGCGTGCCATCAAGTCAGGTCAAACTCATAGCAACCCTCATTGGTTTTCCAGTGGCTGCTTCAGCAGGGGATTGTCACATCTTTCTCCCATTTTTGTGGTGACAGGGATTGAACCCTGATCCTCAGAGAACACAGTACAGCACTCTACCAACTGAGCTAAACCACAGCCCCCTTATGTATGTGGTTGTTGTTAGGTGCCCTGAGTTGGTTTCCGACTCCTAGCAACCCTTTGTACAATAGGTAAAACACTATTGTTAGTGCATCTCTGTTATTCAGAGGGTTTTCAATGGCTGATTGTTTTTTGGGAGTGGGTTGCCAGGTCCTTCTCCCAAGCCTACAGCACCTGGTATTCCCAGGTGTTCTCGCATCCAAGGACTAACCAGGCCTGACCCTGCTTAGCTTCTGAGATCTGACGGGATCGGATGCCACAGTGGTAAGGCTGCAGGCATCCTTATATATACAGAGAGTTAAAACTTTCAGCCTCCTTTGTCAGGAGTGGTTGTGCAACCTGTCATACCAGCAACTCAGGAGGTGGAGGCAAGAGGATAATGAGTTTGAGGACAGAGACAGCCTGCTCAATTCAGTGAGACCTTGTCTCAATAGAAAAAGAGAAATACATGGGCTAGATGTGCGGCTCAGTGGTAGCGCACTTGCAACACACATGTGAGGCCCTTCTTTCCAGACCCACGTACCAGAAAAAAATATTGTTTTTTTTTAATCCTCCTCTCATTAGCAGTGTGACCGTTCACCTCTACAGATTACTTTCAATGTGATATTGAATCCACAGGCCAGGAAATAAAAGTTCTGTTCATTGTTTCTGGTTTTGTTTTTAGACTTCAGTTTTTGGCAACACAAGGGAGTTGAACCCAGAGTGTCTCACATGCAAGGCAATTGATCCACCATTAAAGTGCACCCCAAGTTCCTTATTTATTTCTTCATTCACTCATTTATTTATTTTTATTATTTTAGTAATACTAAGGGAGTTGAACCCAGCATCTCACCCGTGCCTTGCCAGGACTCAACCACCGAGCTGCCCCTCAGCCCATTTTCTTCCTTTTCAATTTCAGACAGGGTCTCACTAAATTGTACACAGCCTGCCACTGGCCTCACACTTGCTATGGTCCGGCCTCAGCATCCCGAGTCACTGGGATTACAGGCAGGCGCCACTCTGCCCAGCTCCTTTTTTATTTTCTGTTCTGTGACACGCTCTCACTAATTTGTATTGGCTGCCTTGATCTTGAACTCATGATCCTCCTGCTTATCCTCCTGAGTTGCTGGGGTGACAGGCAAGTACCATGGAGCCTGGCTGAAAGTCCTCTTGAGCTAGGCATGAGAATGTACCTGGCAAGTTGAGGCAGGCAGAGCGTGAGTTTCAGGCCAGCTGGGGCCACAGAGAGAGACTCTGACTTGAAAACAAAAGCAAAAACAACAAATATTCCTCTTGAAAGAGAAATTCTTTAGTTTGGAATTTGTCTTGATATTAACTGTGTGAAAACTGGCTGAGCCATCTTAATTCTCTGGCAAATTATGTAACAAAAGGGGCACACATTTCCACTGAATGTAACACCACTTCATTACGGAGGAGGCTCATCTTTATACTCACAGGATGTACTAGCAAATGGTTCCAAAAAAACTCAATGGGAGTCCAGGCGCCATGGCCCATTCCTGTCCCAGCACTTCGGAGGCTGAGTTAGGAGGGTCACAAGTTCAAGGCCAGAGTAGCCTGCCAACTTAGCAAGATTCTGTCGTAAAATAAAAAATAAAAATGGGCTGAAAGTGTGCCTCACTGGTAGAGCACTTGCCTAGCATGAACAAGGCCCTGGGTTCAACCTTCAGGTACAACACAAGCCAAAAACAACACAAAAAACACAGTGGGAAAAAAATATTCCACCTGAGGATAAGTTGCTGTGGACATAAGCTGAGAAGAGGCTCCTGGTGGGTAATACACCATTGGTGGCCATTGAGTACAGGCAGGAATCACCCTGGTTGATCTGGGGGCAGAAGGAGGGGCAGCACTGTCCTTACACAGCATCTACTGAACCAAGATATGCAACC
>VMDO01039583.1:0-12576 GCA_007922755.1 Pedetes capensis
CAGGTGCCATGTGGGACTATTTTGTTCACTGTGCTATCTCCACAGATCATGGTTATTTTAACTTGAACTTCAAAGGCTTTTGGTGAGCTGAATAAATGCCAGCAATTCAGATGAATTTGGGAAAAAATGCAAAAGTAATATAATCATAAAGAAATGCACTTTTATGACTGTCAGGACATATAACATATTCCTGATGAGACCTAATTTATTGAATGGCTAAGACTCATTTGTAGTTGGCAGCATCTATTTGTACCCATCTGCATCCTTGTAATTAGTGCCAACTTCTCAGAAGCAGTCTGCTCCCTTAAGAAGGCAGAATCTGTGTTTAAATTTAATAGAAGTGGACTGGATAATAGAACTTGGCTGCTTTGCTTGAGTTTTCCTCTACTTTTCTCACATGTGAAGGTCTTTTCACACTGACTATATGATCATCAATAAAATTTTGCCCTATACTTTCTCTTTATTGAAACTAAAAACTGCAAGTCTCTTTTCTTTCAACTAATTGTAAGCAAAGAACACGTCCTTCATGTACAGGACTGGTTTTTTTGTTATTGTTTTTGGTTTTGTTTTTTGTTTTGTTTTTCCCGTACTGGGGGTTGAACCCACGGCCCTGCACTTGCATGCTTTCCAAGTGCTGGACCACTGAGCTGCACCCCCAGCCCATTTTTTTACTTTTTCGAGACTGGGTCTCGCTAAGTTACGCAGACTGCCTCTGGTCTCAAACTTGCGATCCTCCTGCCTCCACCTCCCCAGCCACTGGGATTATAGGCATGCGCCACTGCACCCAGCATGTACGGGGCATTTCATGTGTGTCTGTGTGTGTGCATGTGATCATATTAGCCCATCACTATCCCAGTCCTGCCTGTGAATAATCTGTTAGAATCTCATATCATCTATTAATCCTGGTGATAACTATTTCTCCTATGCCACACTGGAGTCTCCTTTTGCTATTCCAAATATGATGGAAAAGGAAAATGTGGTTTAATTTCACATAAATAGTCTAAAGTCTTAATTTCATAAGAGAATGGGACAAGATCTGTTTTGACCATTGCTGAGTTACCTGTCAGCACCGGACACAGTGTCTGGGGCATTGGAGATGCCCAATGATAACCAGATTTGGATGATGTCCATGGGATGTTACTCTTCTCCCTGGTCCAGTCTTTCAGTGAACTCACAGAAGGTACCTGCAAAATAAACACCTGTTGATTTTCCTCAACAACTTAGCCTCTTCTAAGTCACTATTTTCCTGCAGATTCTGTTCCACCAGCTCAGCTCTCTCTTGGAAATAACATCTTCCGGCAGGCTCAGTGGCTTCCTGGTTGATCTGCATGCAGTTTTTAAAAACAGCCCAAATAAGCAAGAGGCCCAGGGACCTCAAGGGATCATTTAGTGCCATCCCAGCCTGCAGGGGCAGCTGTGCCACTGGTCTGAGCCCACCAGTGTCCTCAGAGAGGGAAACCATCTGCCTGGGCACCCTGTGGACTTCCAGAGTTAACACTTGAAACATTTATCCCTGTACCTTTCCTGCGCTCTCGGTAACTCAGAAAAGAAAGGCCAGATTAAGAATGTCAAACCTGGCCTTTAGTAATCCGCAGTGCCGAAGGTAGGAGACTTAAATTTGAAGGGAAAGTGGTTAAAAGATAAAAGAGATTCTGAAGCAGCCCATGAGGAGCCGTGTTCCTCTGGACAGGGGAAAATACATGCTTTTCAAACCTTTTCATCAAGTACCTGGCTCACGATTTTCTTATATTCACGTGGGTACTGTGGTGTGCGGTGAGGAGGAATGGAGAGGGAGCCCGGAAGAGTCTTCCATGTGGAATCCCATGGCAGGGGGATGGCTCCATGTTTTCCCCTCTGCCTCTGTGTTCGTCTGGGCTGATTCTGTTCCTGCTGCTTACAAACTGTGGGATCATGGGCAAATGACTTAGGACTGTTTCTCCCTCTAAAGTGGAATTGTTAATAAAATCTGTGTAATAGATTGTTCACGTACAGCCACACCACTGTGGCATCTGATCCCATCAGATCCTGGAAGCTAAGCAGGGTCGGGCCTGGTTGGTACTTGGATGGGAGACCGCCTGGGAACTCCAGGTGCTGCAGGCTTGGGAAAAGTATCCAGCAGCCCACTCCCAAAACACAATTAGCCATTGAAAACTCTATGAATAGCAGAGAAGCACTGACAATAGTGTTTTATCTGTTGTAGGTAGGGTTGCTATGAGTCAGACACTGACTGCATGGCTCCTAACAACAACAAAAATAGATCTGTTGCTGCAAGTTTGCCCACAGGATACTTCCTATTGGGCATGGTGCATAATAATAGTTTACTAAAGATCTGTCCTAGAAGAAGTGCAACCAGAGTGCTCCTTGGAATCAAGAATGGCCAGACTGTGTCTTACACATTTTGGGCATGTAGTCAGGAGAGATCAATGCCTGGAGAAAGATATCATGTTTGGAAAAGTTGCAGGTCAACTTAGGAAAACACTCCACCAGATGGATTGACACAGTGTCTGCAACAACGGGCTTAAACATAAATAAGATCGTGTGCCTGGCACAGAATCAGGAAGTGTTTCAATCTGCTGTACATAGGGTCTCTATGAGTTGGACCTGACTTGATGGCACCTAACAACAACAAAAGGTCATGCAAATCACCATCACAATCTTCTACACCATGATCCCCAGAAGTTCTCCTTTCTCCCACTTCCCACCACAGAGGGGCACATCAGCACCATAAAGTCAGCACTCACGTGTGCTGTTCTGCTGTCACTGACCCCTGACTCAGGCTCCTGGCAGCTAGCTGGGCCGGCTCTGCCTGGACTCCAAACCTCCTCGCCTGTGTTCCTCATGCCCACTACCTCCTTTTTCACTTCTACTCCAGATGCTGCTATGGTCAGTGCAACGATCCCATTCCCTCACTCAGCTCTTGCCTGTCCCTGAGGCCCTGCTTAGCCCTTTCTCACCACCTCAGTGATCCCCTGCATGTATCTGCTTCCTCTGCATAAATGAGGTTTGCTGCTGCTCCCTCCAGGAAGTAGCTCACATACTCAGCTCCGAATTTCTCCAATCCTTCATAGCCCGTTAATCTCTTTCACAGATCAAGCTCACAATCAGCTGATTGCTTTTTGGGAGTGGGTTGCCAGGTCCTTCTCCCAAGCCTACAGCACCTGGTGTTCCCAGGCAGTCTCCCATCCGAGTACTAACCAAGTACTTAGCTTCTGAGATCTGAGGAGATCAGATGCCACAGTGGTACTGCTGCAGACAAACTCACCCAGCAGTCTTTTTAAAATGCCAAAACCTCTCACCTTAATAAGAATTCAATTTTCAGGGTTTTTTGTTTGTTTGGTTGGTTGTTTTTTTTCCTTCATGGAAAGAGACAATAGACTAGGTAGGAAGTGGGCTTCTCTCTGTGGGGAAGTGACAAGCTGAGTACTTCAAATGAACTTCACCTCAGGCTCCCGAGTACAAATTTCTCATTGCAAAATGATTGTTCTTGTCCCAAGACACTGTGTTATCATTATAAATTTACCAAAGCAGCTCATCCCCCGCCTCCTTCAAGGCTGTGGGAGAGACTGCGGCCCATTGGCATTGCTTCTTCTGACCCAAGCACTTCCATGAACTCCTGGCCTTCCCTTCACTGCAGGGAGACAGAGGCCAGGTCTCTAGAACTGGAATGTCATTGTTTGCATGAAACGATCCCTGTCCTCAATGGAACAGTGTGATGATCCAAAGCCATGATCCCTGCCATCTGCATCTGCTCCAAACACACAGCAGGGATCTCTGTATGGAGAAGGAAGGAGACTCAAAAGAGAGGAAAATGGCATGGAGCTTCCAGAACTCAGTCTGAGCCAATCCTTGCAGAGGATTGCCGGCGGAGAGGCTGTGTTCTTGTTGTCTTTGATCACTGCTGATTTGCTCCCCACATCCTCTGAAACTAGCATTCGCCCCCTACCTTCCTATGTGTTGACTTTTATGATAATGGGAATCTGAAGGGTCTCCTCCAGTGATCTTGTAGATTGTTCTTGGTTCCAGTTTCCTACTCTGGGAAACAAATTACCCTAAATTTAGCAGCTTAAAATAACACAAATGCCTTATCTCAAAGTTTCCAGGGCTCAGGAGCCCAGGTCTAGTTAGCTGGTCCTCTGATGGGCGTGTGTAGGGGCTGCCTTCTTATCTGAGGCTCACGTGGCTCTTCCCAGCTCACCGGCTGGTAGAAGAAGTGAGTTCCCTGAGGCTACAGGTCTAAGGCTCTAGGTCCTAAAGGCCACCTACTGTGGGACATGTGGCCCTCTCCAGAACATAGCAACTTGCTCCTTCCTAGCTAGAGTGCCTGCTGCTGCTTCCTACCAGGGGAAAGGGCCACACCCCATTTAAGACCCACCTGCCGACTGAGTCAGGTCTTCTCAGGAGAATGTACCTTCCAACTGATCATCATAAAGCCCACCGACTAGGGACTCTGCTTCCACAAAGCCCTCTGACTTTTGCCATAGATGCAGCACTCTTAGGGGACTGACTGTCCCATCATTTTCAGACCATGCTTACACACAAGGGGAGAGGATTGCACAGGGCACATACAACAGACGCAGGAATCTTGAGGTCTAGCTTAGGGTTCTATCCAAAGCATCCTCCATTCTGGATCTGTCTGATTAAATTGATCTCTCTGTTTCCTTGGGACCAAATCAAGTTAAGCTTACTAATAAGGTGCTTCAAGCAGCTTTTCTTTTTCACTTTTCTTCTTTCCTTCCCTTCCTTCCTTCCTTTTTTTTTTTTTTTTTTTCTTCTTCCAAAGGTACTTAGAGAGGCAACCCTGAGCCTTGCACATACTTTGCAGGTGCTCTACTACTGGACTGCACCTCCAGCCCTTTTTTCATTTTTTATTTTGTGTCAGCATCTCACCAAGTTATGCAGGCTGCCTCTGGCCTCAAACTTGAGACCCTCCTGCCTCCACCTCTGGAGACTCTGGGATTATAAGTGCAAGCCCCTGGGGCCAGCCTCATTCAGCTTTTATTGTCCCCTATATCAAGTTTTACCCCACACATTTCCCCTCATGAACATTCTACTTGAGAACACAGGGTCCCCTTGCACTTTTCCTAAGAGCATGACCAAGAGGGAGTTACCCATTGAAGCTGCTTCATGCTTGTTTGATGGCTGAATCCCAGCACCACGCTAGCAGACTTGAACAGACGCTGCTCCACGCATCTCCGTCTTAGTCCTTTTGGGCTGCTATAACAAAATCCCCTAGAGGGAAGTTTATTGCTTACAGTTCTGGAGGCTGCGAAGTCCAAGATCAAGGCACAGAAGATGTGGAGTCTGACGAGAGCTGCTGAGTGTAAACTGGCGCCCGGTGCTGTCCTGTTGCGCCCTGACCTCCTGGAAGAAGTGAACACAGCACTGTCAGGGCAGAAGGAGCAAGGCAGCTACCCTGAGCTCTTTTACAGAGGCAGTTACCCCACTCCCAAGGGCAAAGTCCCCACGACGTAGGCACTTCCCCGAACCCCTCCCCTTAAGATTATCACATTGGGTCCTATCTTCCAACATGTGATTTTCTGAGGGAGACACCAAAGTTTAAACCGTAGCAACGCAATAAGAGGAAGGAACGGGGACTGATTGAGAATATACGCCGTGGAATAAGACTTCCTGGATTCAAATTCTGACTTCATCAGTTACTGGCCAGTGACTAAGCTCTCCATGTTCCTCTGTGTAAAATGTAGATATGAGTATCTCCATATCAAGCCCACAGCTAGGACATGGCAGCCCACTCCTGAAACAATCTCAAAACAATCAGCCCTTGAAAATCGTATGAAGAGCAGAGCAGTGCTGACATAGTGCCAGGCGTGGCCCAGTGTTGGGAAGTGTTTTCTTTTGTTGTACATAGGGTCGCTATGAGACGGACCTGACTCAACAGTATCAAACAACAACAACAAAAACACAGCAAGAGTATTAGTGAGAGCCTATGTACGCATATAAGTCAAAATATTCAAAAACAACAATCAAGATAACAAATCATTAAAACAGGTTCTACCCCCTCATCATTGCAAGTTTACTTTTATAGTGACTTGGAAGCACAAGGCTTCAGTTTAGAATTCTTAGACTCTATGGTGTTCATTCTTCCCAAATGTGATCATGTGCAGTGAATGTGTCCCAGGATTTTGCTCACATTACTCCCTCTCTCCTCCCATCCCTGGCTCCACCCCACATCACACGCTTATGGCCCAGTCCACCTGCAACACCCCATCCACAAACCACACAAATGGCCACCACGTGGCCTAGAAACCAAAGAGCACGCCACAGACACTGCCCAGGATGGAGCAGGTAAGAGTCCTGCTCAGAATCTGGATTGGGCTTAGGGATGTTAGGGAAAGGACCTTCAGGGTCCCAGGAAGCTGATGGTATGCCCTCTTGGCATCATGGTTGTTCTTATTGTTGTTAGGTGCCTTCAAATCAGTGTCCAACTCATAGCGACCTTACGTGCCACAAGTGAAACATTACTGCCAGTGCATCTCTGCTATTCATAGGGTTTTCAATGGCTGATTGTTTTTTGGGAGTGGGTTTCTGGGTCCTTCTCCCAAGCCTACAGCACCTGGTGTTCCCAGGCGGTCTCCCATCCAAGTACTAACCAGGCCCGACCCTGCTTAGCTTCTGAGATCTGAAGGGATCGGATGCCACAGGGCTACGGCTGCAGGCCTGGCCTCATGGAGCAGCTTCTTACCCTCTGGGGTATGTGAAGGACACAAGTGTCAGGGGCCAGAACAGGCCCACCAATGCAGGGAGCCCAGGTGGAGGTCTCTGTTGTCTAAGGGCCACACGGACCTACTTCACAGAGTGGCAGTAAGAAATAAATAAGAAAATGTGTATTGAGTCCTTAAGCCAAGTTGGCTGTATGGCAAGTTTTTAGTACCAGTTGACTTTTGTTATTTTCAGATCCCCTATGCATTGAAAACAGCCATTGACAACCCTATGAGGGTCGCTATGAGTCGGATACCCACTCGACAGCACCTAACAACAACAACAACATGCATTGAAAACTGGAGAAATGGATAAGCACATTCACAGTAGTACCAGCATCTGGCACCGAATCCTTCCTCTGCAGTCCTGCATTCTCTAGCATCTTCTCGTATTTGAAAGCAAACAGAGAGGGACATCTGCAAGCAAGTTGTTGTGTTTTTAAATCAGCTTCTGCAGGAAGGGATGACGTGTTCTAAACCATGCAAGTCAAATTAGAATCTCTCCACATTCCCCGACTTCACATAGAGCCTGCCCAATCAAACCACTGATCACAGATAGGGACAAAACACACATCGCACCGTGTCTGACATCCCAGATTCCTTCTTCATTTAGCCTGTATTCATTCATTCCCTGTCTCTCCAAACCCCTTGTTCTGTTTGTGAGTTATCACTAATTACAGAATAAATCAAGAATACATGCTAGTCTGAGGGATCTCGCCTTTGAAACGCGTCTTTCTACCTTCCCGGTTTGCAGAGAGCTGTATTGGGAAGTCAAATGCATCTTCGGCTGGCAGACTTTGTCTTCCTTAGAATTTAGGTGTGATCTATATTCAAATGACAGTTTAATGAGCCTTTTCCTATTTCCAGAAACCTTATCACATCATTAAAGCGTAGAAATGAATAATACATCTAGCAGTTGAATTAAGCTGAACTCGAGACCTGATGCATCTTCAAAGGGGGAAAATGGAGCAGAGGCAAAATTAAGGGATTCTGAGCTGAAGAGAAGGGGTTAAATGGGGCAGGCAGGAGGGGCTATTTTTATTCTGATGTATCATCATAGGTAAATATCACCAGTATTTTTCAAAGTCTTAAAGTGACATTCCTATTTCTCTAGGCATGGACTGGAAGGAAATGCTGGAAAATGATCTGCCAGGTTTCCCACTGAGAATGAAGAGTTTGCCTGCCATGACTTCATAGCGAGCAAGTAGCGAGCTGCCTGCCTTCGCACCTCGCCAATTCTAACCACCTTCTCAACTGGAGGAGCTCACGGTGACCAAAGGCCTGGGTCCTGGGGTCAGAATTCCCGCTCTGCCTCCTGGGAGTTGGGTCTCCTTCTACTGAGTGTCTTGACCTCTTTGAGCTTCAGCTTTTCCATCTAAATAACAAGTGTACCTGCTGTGATGGATCCCCGGGAAAATCCAAGAAGGCAATGTGGACCGACTCCTTAGCACAGTGTGTGGCTCCCAGGGAGAGCATGGAACACTTCAACTGTTCCTTTTCATTCCTCGGTGTCCACATGCGCCATTGCCTCTGCTGAGAATGACTTTCCTCCCTCCCAACCTTTACCCAAGGCCATTCTCCAAACTCAGCGCCAGCCCTTTCTCCTTCTAAGACCTGCCATTCATCTTTCAAAGCCCAGTGGAGATGTTCTCCACTTCTGGCACCCTGACAGCCCCGTCAGGTCAAGGGCTTCTTTCTCCCAACCTCCCTGTTGACGTTGACATGCTTTTGTGATCATATTAACACTGCTGAGATTTTATGGACTCTACAACAAAATAAATAAATCAATAAAAATTAACCATGTGGGGTGAGTGAAATCAGATTCTCTTTTCTCACATACCTGACATTTAAGAGCACAGAAGTGACAGCATATTTCCAGGTGGCCTCGGTGCTCTTTGTACAATGCAGACAGATGCCCATGTTGGTAACACGGAGCTCCCTGGTGCCCAGAGGGAAATCCTTTGCTAAGAGGACCCAGCAAAGCTTACCTTCTAGCCTCTACTGGCTACACTCAAAAGGGATAGGAGAATAGTAAGTTGAGTCTCCTTCCTGTTTTGCTGCCCTGGACAAAGTGTCCTAAAGAGGTTGTCCACTTGGCAAGTACCAGAGATCCCTCCATTCCTCCTTAGTCAGGCTCAGTCTGCTTTGCTTGCCCGTGCTTCTACTCTCTCATCACAGTCCTGGGATCCAACATGAAGTGCTGTGATTACAGGCATGCTCCACCACACCTGGCTCATCCTTTGTGAATGCTATGCTGAAGCTAAACGTCTGTGCTATTGCACCCTTGCAGCCAGCGATCTTTGCACTATGTATCAGGTCATGCCTCTTCTGTTTATAATTTTCCAGTGTTTTGTACAACTACATGGAAGAACCAACTGGCAGTTTTACTACAACAGATCATGTATACTTCCTATGCCTTTGCATTTTCTCTCCTGGAAATATTCTCAACGTAAACCAGTGCACAAGTGCACCTTTAAAAGTGTACAAAAATATTCAGAGCAGTACTACTTACAAATTGTCTGCAGCCATGCCACTGTGGCATCAGCTCTCGGAAGCTAAACAGGGTCTGGCCTGGTTAGTTCCTGGATAGGAGACGGTCTGGGAACATCAGGTGCTGTAGGCTTGGGAGAAGGACCAATCAACCCACTCCCAAAAAACAATCAGCCATGGAAAATCCAATGAATAGCAGAGAAGCACCTGCAATAGTGCTTCACTTGTTGTAACAGGGTTGCTATGAATCAGACACTGACTCAAAGGCACCTAACAATAACAACAATGATTTGCAATAGCACCAAACTGAAAACTGTAAGTGTCCATTATAGTATAATGGATGAATTATGTTATATCCACACAACAAAATACTATATAGCAATGACAATAAATTTTCTAGAGCTATTTGTAGCAATCTGAATAAATCTCACAAATATAATTTTGAGAAAACGAAGTCGAACACTAAATAGCATAAACAATATGATTTCATCGGTATGAGGTAGGTGAACCATGACAATGTGACCCTTGAGTATGGTGGCAAGTAGAAAGAGCCTGAGGTGGATTAAATTAGGCTCCCCTAAATAAGTTCAAGTTTTTAGGTCTTATATGTTTGAACGTAAGCTTATTTGGAAGTAAGATTTTTTAAATATGTAACTAAGTTTATGATTGTTATATAATTTGGATCTTAAATGTCCCCCAAACCCACATGCTAAAGGCATGGTCACCAGCCTGTGACACAATTGGGAGGCGATGGGACCTTGAAGCAGGGAGTCTCAGTAGAAGGAAGGAAGGTCACTAGAGGTCTATCTTTGAAGGCGTAGGGAGTCTAGCTCCTTCCTCTCTCTTGCTTTCTGGCCACCAGAAAGTCCATCAGCCTTTTCTACCACATGCTTCTGCCATGATCTGCTGCCTTGCCACAGGCCCAAAGCAATGAGTCAACCAACCATGGAAGGAAACTTCCAAAACAGTGACCCCAATTAAGCTTTCCTTCTTTTGAGTTGATTATCTCAAGTTTTTGCCACAGTAACTGGAAGCCAACAAACACAGGATCTCAAGATCATCTTGGATGTGCTTTGGTTATTTTTGGTTTTGTTGTATTGTTTTGCTTTGCTGTTTAGGGAACAGGGTCTCTCTGTGTAGCCTATGCTGGCCTCTAACTCGCATTCCTCCTACCTCAGGCTCCTGAGTGCTGGGATTACAGGCACATACCACCACATTTGCCTGTGGTGTCCTTATAAGAGAAAGGAGAGGGAGATCTGAGACCCAGGAAGAGGAAGATCATATGAAGATGGAGACAGAGATGGGAGCAATATATGGATAAATCAAGCAATGCTGAGGATTGCTAGAAGCCGCCAGAAGCTAGGAGAGAGGCATGGAACAGATTATCTCTCAAACCCTCAAAAAAAAAATACTAAACTTACTAGCACCTTGATTTCAGACATCTGGCCTCCAGAACTATAAGAGAAAAAATATCTGTTGTTAAGTTACCAAGTTTTTCATCATTTGTTGTAGCAGTCACTGTTGTTGTTGTTGTTGTTGGGTGCCGTGGAGTCGGTATCCGACTCATAGCGACCCTCATAGGGTTTTCAATGGCTGAGTGCTTCGGGATTGCCTTGGGAGTGGATTGCCAGGCCCTTCTCCCATTTTTGCGGTGCTGGGAATTGAACTCGGGGCCTCAGAGACTGCAGCGCAGCGCTCTACCCACTGAGCTAAATCCCAGCCCCATAGCAGTCATAAGAAATTAATATAAGGGCACAAAAGGGACTAGTGAGATGCAGGCAAAGTTCTGGGGGGGTTGTTTATTTCTTTATCTATCTGAGTTGTATGTTAAGCGTACGAAAACACATTGAGCTGTACGATCTTAGGTATATATACATATTTGCCTAAAACATTATTGTAATTTCTTTTTACTACACTTCGAAAGAAGCTTTCTTATCAGAGTGCAGCAGTCAGGATAAGATAGGTCATTGCATAGTAACAAATGATTCTCCAAAACCATACCATCAAAGATCTACCTCACCCATGCTATGTGTCTTTGAGGGATCAGGTATACCCCTATTCCATATCAGCTTCCTTAACCAGATCAAGTTTTAATTTCTACATGAAACCTTTCCAGAATTCTCTAGGCAGACAAATGATACAACAGAAGTGTCTTTCTCCAATTACATTGCTTTTGTTTTGGCTACTTGCTTGCACATTTATTTCTGGTACTAGGTGTGAATGCACAGCTTGTAAGAATATCATCTATATGGAGGATAACTTCATGATTGGAAGCATATATTTTCCATCAGACTTGATGTCAGATGGATTCGGGTTTCAGTACCATCTCTAGTTATCTCAGGCAACATAATTAATGCTGCTTAGTCTCAGTTTCCCCCACTGTAGGGCAAAGCTAGTACTATTATTAGCCTTATATTATTGTGAGGATTAAAGATTATAACGAATAGGCAGAGCACTGTTTTGTTTTTGTGGTGCTGGAGATCAAATGTAGGGCCTAAAATATGCAAAGTTTTTAAAAGAATTCAAAGCACATATAAGGTACCTGACGAACATTACCTATGTATTTTATATTATTGCATGCCAGGCTCTGATCTAAGGTTCTAGGTTTAATAGTGAACAAGATGAAGCCTGGACCTTTATGAGACTAAGCTGTTCTTGCTACTATCACTAGTACTTGTTACCCTGTAGCTGGCACAGTGATTCCCATACAGTAGTCCCATGATAAATATTGTAGAACAAACAGTACCCTTCCTCCGACTCGGAATTGCCAAACTTACTCCTAGTTTACTTTTAACTTCTCCTCCTTGTCAGATTTTCCTTAACATTTTTCTCCCTTGATTCTTGTTCTCATTTTTCCATGAGTCATTCCTTTTAAAAAAATTATCTTTTTGGTGGATGCTTGTTTAAACCTAATCATGTTAGCATTGAATACATAATAACCAGTGTTAACAAATGCCCTATTTATGAGGAAATGTAAAGCCATGATGTGGGGAAATTATTCATCTTATGTTTTTGTTGACGAAGCAAAACACACAGTAAATTAGGTCTGGTCTTCTTGAAATTCTGCATTTAAAGAAATTGTGATAGGAGCTGGGGAGCACACATTGTACGACGTGGCATTAATTATTCAGTCACTCTGAATAGGTTTCAATTGCATTACATGGGAAAACGTAAGAGCCCTCCAGTGGCCAAATAATCCCTCTCAAATCCCAAGGGTTATTTGCTGCAGACAGCATCGCCAACAGAATGAAATGTCGGCTTCATCTTCGGGAGGGAAGGAAAGAGGGAAAACCCTCTTAAAGTCCCATTTGCCCACTTTGAAAAGGAATTTTGTCTGATCTCAATCACTCAGACAAGTTTGAAGCAAATT